>BQNB010168003.1:3694-13934 GCA_026074375.1 Tanacetum coccineum
TTTGGTTGTTTTATTAAATCAACTAGTTGTGCCACTTTGGTTTCATAATTTAATGTGTTTATTACATGTTATATGATTAAATGTGCTCATAAAACTCAATAGGGCTTGCTGCAAATAAACCACCAAAACAAAAATACTCTCATAAAAAAATTCTGAGGAAAATCGTTTTCTGTGAAAAATGGAAACCAGCAGAGGGCGTCCTCCTTAATTTATAACGGGCAGCCCCCTTATCTTTAAGGGGACTGACCCATAATTAAGGGGACCGCCCTAGCAAATCATGGGTAAAACAGTATTTTTCCTCCTTTTTGACCCTCTTTTACCTAGTCTCAGCTGTCTTTGCCCATAATGCTCGAATAGAATTTAGAATAACTTAAACTAGTTCAAACTCATTCCATTTTCAAACCATTTCCTTCCTATAAATCCCCTCCAAATGATCATCTCTAATACACCATCTTCTTCATCATACATCAACCACTATCAACATCTATGGCATCCACTAATGCTTTCATTTTCAAAGCCTCTAAGAGACTAAAAATCAACATCATTCCACCAAGATAATTGTTTGTGGATTTAACCCAAGATGACATAAAAACTCCATCACCTAAACTTCAACTCTCATCACCTAGTGCTCCTAATGCACCCTCCAAAACACCATCAACCAAAGATACTTCTTCATCCTTAATTGACTACATACCCAAATCACCAACCTCATCAACATCACTTTCACCTAATGGTTACTTAAACCCACCAACATCACCTCCTCCAAGAGTTTCTCTACCACCTCCAACTCAAGAAAATGCATCAATGGACATCACTCTTACCCTTTCACCAATTACCCTACTTAGTGTCTAATTTGATACTCCATCACCTTCACCACCTATCTTTGGTCATCCCATTCCTTGGAACCTTCTTGAAGCACATAGAGATTCATGTTTGTGTTGAATTCACAATCGTACTCTCATATTTAGATTGAGAGATGAACTCCAATATATGTTTTCATATATTGAACATATGCTCTCACAACTACCAACAACCATCATCCCACCACCTCCACCATCTTTCCCAAACTAAACATACTCTATGTTTAGTTTCTCAAATAAATGTCCATCCACCATTTTGCAAGCAAGTCCTATGGAGCTTTACTAGTTATAGGACTTTTTGTAGTTTAAAAATTTCATGTATGTTAGCATGTTATTTATTTTGTATGCATGAGTGTGGTTCACACACTATTTTATGTTAAATGGATGATTATTGTTGGTTGCATTATCATTATGCCATATTTTTCCTCACTTGCTACATGTTAGAAATATTTGTATTGTTCTAACTCGTTTTTGTAGCCAAGAAACCATAGCTCGATTCCTTGGTGCCCTCGAACGAGGGGGAGCACACATCAAGGGGGAGCATTTATTCCGTCAATTTTACTAGCAATTCTCGACGATGCCTTTTTGATTCTACAAAAAGGGGGAGAAATAACATAAAACTCACTAAATACTTGTTTAAAAATAAATTTACATTTAATAAGTTTAAATTTTGTAATCATCAAAAAGGGGTAGATTGTTGATAAAAATAATGCCTAAAAACATTATTAATATTTTTCACATCTTTACGTTTTGATAATCACAAAATATAAAAACGTTCAATGTAAAATTAAACGTAAACAAGTAATTAGTAGTAAATTTTCATTTCAAAAATTATATCACTTAAAGGTATGAATAAATAAATGCTTAATGCATTTTATGATCAAAGGAAATTTTTATTCAACCTCACACTTTTATAAAATGTTGTAAACATTTTTATAAACATTACAAAACATTTTCTATAATTAAAAGAAATGTTTTATTCAAAATAAACATTTTGAAATTCAAATTTTCGGACCTAAAACGGCTAGAAAGTTCTAGAAAATTCTCCCTACACAAAAGGACAAACTGGGGAGCGCCCAGTCTAGGGCGGCCCCCTTAAATACACGGGCGGCCCCCTTAAAATTAAGGGGACCGCCCACCTATTTAAGGGGACCGCCCATAGGTAGACGCTCCTCTAGATTGTCCTATAAATACTAGACTTTTCCCTACTATTTTCTCACCTTTTGCACTTATTCTTTCTGATAAAAAACAGCCCACACATCTCATTATAATCCTTTGATCATTTAATCATAAAGCTTTGTTTCCATGTGATCCAAGCTCAATTCCTCAAGTGCAAGAGAAGAATACTTCCATCATCAAGTTAAGAAGTATTACACCTCAAGTGTGTATTGCAATCTTGTTGCATCTATATCATAACTTGTAAATCATTTGTAAATCTTGTACAATTGTGTAGTTGTTAGATCTTTGTGATTGTTGTAAGTATAGTTGGATCTTGGTGATTTTTCCTAGTAGTGTTAGTTAGGTGTGATTATAGTAGTGGCTTGGTGAAGTATTGGTGTGAAGAAAATTAAGGTGTGAAGAAGTTGTGTAGTCGTGATCAAGTTCTGACGAAGTTGTGTAGTTGTGATCAAGTCGTGATCAAGTCGTGAAGCAAAGTTATGTAGTGAAGTTGTGAAGTTGTGGTAGATTGGTTCTAGCTAAAATTAGAACTCGACATTTAGCTTAGTGTCGGAAATCAAGATAAGCGAAAGTTGTGTAAGGTTTTCTCCGCCATAAGGGGGTTTGTAGACATAGTGAAGAAAACTCTCGAGTTAGGTGCTCGAGGAGTGGAGTAGGGCGAAGAGGTGCTTCGTAACTGAACCACTATAAATCCTTGTGTTGTGGTTTGATCTTTCTAACTCTTATCTCTTATTTCTTCATTTCTTCTTACTTATTTATATTATTCATATTGTGCAAGTATTGAATTCACAAAGAGTCGAATCTAAGTTTTTATAAACAAACATAAACATAAAATTAAAAAGCGATAAACTATTCAACCCCCTTTCTAGTTTTCCACACCTTGTCTCTAACCTTAAAGTCTTTACCCCCTAAAAGACTAGAGTCATGCCATTTCTTAGTTCTTTTCTTCTCTTAATTCCATTAATTCATTAAGTTCCATGAAACGGTTTTTTGCCGCAGCTGTGAGATCCATATTACATTGTTTTAGTGCCCAATATGCTTTATGTTCGATTTCCACAGGTAGGTGACAAGCTTTCCTATAAACCAATCTAAAGGGGGTGCATCCTGTAGGTGTTTTATAGGAGGTTCTGAATGCCCATAACGTATCGTCGAGCTTTTCGGACCAATTCTTTAGGTTATATCTAACCAACCTTTCTAAAATGCATTTAATAGCTGTATTGGTCACTTTAGTTTGCCCATTAGTTTGAGGGTGATATGCTGTTGATAATTTATGAGTTACTCCATATTTTTGTAAGGCTTTTTCTAATTAAGAGTTACAAAAATGTGTCCCCCGATCACTAATTAAAGCCTTAGGAACTCCAAATCTCGCAAACAACCTTTTTCAAATTTTTATCACAACATGAGCATCATTCGTAGGAAGTGCTTAAGCTTCGACCCATTTTGATACCTAATCGACCACTACCAATATATATTTATTACCCCCGAGAGTTAGGAAAGCGACACATGAAGTCTAGTCCCCATATGTCAAATACATCACATACCTGAATATTGTTTTGAGGCATCTCATTCCTTGATTATATGTTTCCCGATATCTGACATGCATCACATCTCATCGCGTAATCTTTAGCATCTTTAAAGATACTAGGCCAAAAGAATCCCGATTCATAGAACTTTCTTCTAGTAATTGACGCACTATGATGACCCCCAGTTGGTCCAGAATGGCAGTGTGCCAAGATTTTAAGGATTTCGCTTCCCGCAACGAATCGCCTCATTACATTGTCTGGACATAACCTGAATGCGTACGACTCATCTCAAAAATAGTTCTTTACTTGAGAGAAAAACCTTCTTCTTTTTTCTGGCGTACATTTTGGAGGCACAATTTTTCCAACAATATAATTAACATAGTCAGCATACCACGGTTCGTCGTCATTTAGCTCGGCTTTAAATATCATAAGATATTCATCGAGAAATTTATCTGCAATTTCCTATTCTGTGAACGCTCCTAAGTTTGGGTTCTCAAGTCTTGACAAGTGATATGCAACTAAGTTTTATGCCCTTTTTTATCCTTAATCTCGATGTCAAACCCTTGAAGAAGCAGAACCCATCTTAAAAGCCTTGGTTTGGCATCCTGTTTACTGAACAAATACTTCAAAGCAGAATGATCAGTGTAGACTACAGTTTTTGATAAGATAAGATAGGGAAAAAACTTATCAAAAGAGAAAACAACTGCAAAAAGTTCTTTTTCAGTGGTGGTATAATGTTCTTGGGCATTATTTAGAGTTTTGCTAGCATAATAGATTGGAGTATTGAACTATCCATCTATTCGTTGTCCTAAAACAGCCCCAACAGCGAAATCACTAGCGCCACACATTAATTCAATGGGCACATTCCAATTGGGAGATATGAGAGAGGGGGGGGGGGGGGGAGGGGGGGGGGGGGGTGGGGGGGGGGGGGGGGGGGGGGGGGGGTGGGGGTGTTGGAGGGTGTAGGGGGGTGTTCTATAGGTGAGGGGGGTGGGGGGGGGGGGGGTGTTGTGGGGGGGGGGGGGGGGGGGGGGGGGGGGGGGGGGGGGGGGGGGTGGAGGGGTATGGGTAGGGGGTTGGGAGTAGGGGTTTGTGGTTTCATTATATGTTTTTGAAATGGAGAGGAGGGATGGTTTTGGGGGAAGGGGTGGTGTTGATGGTATACTTAGGGTGCTTGATAAGAAAGGGATTTGATTTTGAAAGTGTTTAGGATTAAGAAGGGATATGGGGGGGTGTGGGTTTGTGTGAATGTTAATACAGGGGGTGAGAGTGATTAGATTTTAAGGAAAATTTTTTGGGGGGGTACGTTTGTAGAAGGAGGGTGTATTTTATTAGGTAAGGGGGAATTGGGAAGATATTGGGGGGGTGGAGGATAAAGAGAATGAAGGATTGAATTTGTTGAATAGTAAAATTGCAAAAGAGTGATTAGATTATAGGTGTAATTGATGAAAGGGTTTTAGGAATGAATAGGAGCCACCATGTCGGAGAAAATTGTCCGTCATGAGCATCGTTGAAAATTGCAGGTGCATTGCATATTCAAAACGGCATTCGTTTGTAAGCAAAAGTCCCATATGGATAAGTGAACGTTGTCTTTTCTAGATCTTTGGGTGCGATTGGAATTTGGAAGAATCCTGAAAAACCATCAAGAAAATATTATATCTTTCCCACATAAACTTCAACATTTGTTCGATAAATGGGAATAGAAAATATCTTTTCTCCAATGTTTGCATCATTAAGTTTACGCTAATCGATGCACACTCGCCATCCTGTAACTGCACGAGAAGGGATTAATTCATTATCGCCATTCAAAACTACAGTCATTCCTCCCTTTTTGGGACAACGTGAATAGGGCTAACCCATGAACTATCTGAGATTAGGTAAATCAGTCTGGAATCGAGTAGCTTAACAATCTCGTTTTTCACCACATCTTGCACTTTAGGATTTAAACGCCTTTGGGGCTGAATGACTGGTTTGAAGTCATCTTCCATCAAGATCTTGTATGTGCAGAACGATGGGCTTATTCCCTTGATATCTGACATTTTCTAAGCAATTGCTCCCTTACGTTTCTCCAATACATGCAAAAGTAACATTTTCTCTTTTGCTAACCCACGAACTATCCGAGATTAGATAAATGAGTCTGGAATCAAGTAGCTTAACAATCTTGTTTTTCACTAAATCTTTCACTTTAGGATTTAAACGCCTTTGGGGTTGAATGACTGTTTTGAAGTCATCCTCTATTAAGATCTTGTGCGTGCAAAACGAAGGGCTTATTCCCTTGATATCTGACATATTAAAAGAATAGATACGCCGTATTGGTTTCTCTAGATCAGAATCATCGTCAGACTTATTTCCTAAAGATTCACAGCTTTTTAGGTTTTATTTATTAATCGATTTCTTCAGCCCTTTAAGTAAAAATGAATCAGACTTATAATTTGCTAGTAATTCCTGAGTTTCCATGTTGATCATGTCATCTAAGTCATCAATTCTATAACATTTGTCATCTTCATTAGAAGGTCTCTTAATTCATTGATCAACGTCAAAGATTACTTCATCATCCCATATCCTTAGTGTTATCTTTTTATTAAATACGTCTATCAAAGCTTGAGAAGTTGCCAAAAATGGTCTCCCTAAAATTATAGGAACCCTAGAGTCTTCGGGCATATCTAAGATGACGAAATCGACAGGGAGGACAAACTTATCAACTTTTATAAGCACATTTTCAATTATTCCACTTGGATACTGGATTGACCTATCTGGAAGTTCTAAGCTCATTCTAGTAGGTTTGGATTCGCCTAGACCTAATTTTTCATACATCGTATACGGTATCAAACTTATGCTAGCTCCTAGGTCTGCTAACACATTATTAATATGAAATTGCCCAATGTCACAAGGAATAGTAAAACTCCGTGGGTCTTTTTCCTTTGATGGTGGCTTGTTTAGTAATACGGCTGAGCACCTTTCGTTCATAGTAATGGTAAAAGCTTCTTTAAGTCTGGCCTTATTTGTTAGCAAACCTTTCAGAAATTTGGCGTACTTTGGCATTTGAGCAAGGGCTTCGTTAAAGGGCAAATTGATGTGCAGTTTATTCAGAATATTCTAAGAACCTTTTCCGTAGAGCCCTTCGTTTTGTTTTCCCTCAACCTTCGGAGGAAAAGGAATCGACAGTGTTTGTACCTCAATTAATGGTTAAACAACTGGTTCGTTGGTTTTCTGATGTTGATTTTCGACAAGGACTTCCTTTGGTTCAACTGGCTTGTCGTGATTTACCACTAGACGTTCTTCAGTATGCATGCTGGTGTTGTCATTTTGAATATCTTGAGTTGTTGTTTTTCCACCTCTAGTAGTTACTCCTTTAACTTCATAATTTGATATTGGAGCATTATCGATCACCCTTAACAACTCGTGTACCTCAAACCTGAGCTCATGTAATGAGTTGTTCCTTTCTTTAAACAAGAGCTCGTTGGTTGTTCTGAATTCATTGATGAATGCTCTCATCTCCTCATGTTCTTGTTTTCCTTCATGAATAAATTTGTATAACATTTCTTCCATCGTTAATCTTTTTTCAGGATAGGTAAAGTGATATGGGCGAAGTCCTAATGTTGTTTCTGAAAAGAAAGACATGATTTAAAGTAAAGCTATTCTAGAAAAATTAACTTGCAAAGATACTGGGAAGTGTAGTCAATATGTCGTATACAATTGATTGAATACGTCGTATTGCTAAGCAAAATGGATACGTTGTATTGGCTAAGAAAGTTAGATATGCCGTATTCAATTGAAGTGGATACGCACAAATAAAACAAGCTAACAATTAAAAACAAATATACATAATTTTACAAAATTTTACACTAATCTAAATTATAATAATTAATCTAAATTAAACTAATCCTAGGGGTTAAGTTAATCTAATTATAAAAGGCAAAATATTAAATAAAATTCAAGAACTGGTCAAGTCTTTACCAATTGATTAAGAAAGTTTTCGTTGATCCCAAGAGTTACCTGCCAGTCCAACTAAGCTCACTAATCTAACTGCAAAGATAAGTCATTATGTGTGATCATATTGGTTTGATTCTAAATCACTTATAGGGAGAAGCCATCCAGAAATATAGCTAACTTGGTCGGTATCGCTTTAGGATCTTGTTGAATGATAGGTCGCATATAAAGCTCATATAACAAGTATTATAAATTTGATAAACATAATACACAGAAATCAACAATAAATTAAGCATTCAGAAGATAAACAATCCAAACATTCAAATCTTCTCATATAAGGCTAATACCCAAGGTCCTTCAACGTATATTCAATACAAGAGTATTCATTCAACCAGGTAAACTAAACCGTTGCTAAAAGTTAGGAGATTACTAAGTGTTTCCTATGAATAATAGCTTTGCTTGACCCTCTTCTGCTATTCTTTTCTTTTGAAATTGACTTTTGTGGTTAGTAGCGGAAAATATGATCATGCACCTCGAAAACCCGTTTTTAGGTTTTCTATTTATATTGTCTGGAATTTGGTCGATACGGAGTATCGAGATAGGTGGATACGGTGTATTAGGGTTTCTTGGTGTAGGGACCACGTTCGATATCTTCCAGAATATTTTAATTATTTTTAAATTGAATACGGCGTTATATATCTCATGGATAAGGCGTATTGGGAATTTGTTCTTCTGTGGTTTCTTGTGAGTGCTAGGCCACTTATAGTCGTATCTTCCTTGATGGTATTGACGCTGTCTGTGTGGGATGTCCTTGAACAGTAATCTTTAAATGTCTTCGTTTGAGATCCAGAATGCGTGCCTTTTTGCTAATCTTCACCAAGTACTCCATAAGTACTGCAATTCTCAAATAAAAACAATTAAGTAACAATTCTTGCAATAATTATACAAAATGGGGTATTTACATGGATAAAATGATGTTATATAAGTGACGTTATTTGATGTCATCAACAACTGTCTACAGATCCTAAAATGTGTATGTTCGCGCTCATCGTGAGCATTGCTGAAACAAACAAACATCTGAAGCTTAGTATTAATCACGCATGGATCGAGGCATGCAGGAAAAGCTTTATCAATTTGACGACTCAAAGTTTGGGAACTTGTTGACAAACCCTTTGGAAAAAAGTGATTAATCTAAAGTGGTTGTGGAAAAACAAGAAAGATGAAGATAATACTGTCGTTCACAATAAGGCACGACTTGTAGCTAAGAGGTATTGGTAGGAAGAGGGTATTGATTTTGAGAAAAATCTTTTGCACCAGTCGCTCGCATGGAAGGAGTTCGGATTTTCATTGATACGCTGAATACATATCCTTTTTCCAATCTACCTGTATGGACGTTAAAACTGACTTTTCTTAATGTTCCACTGAAGGAGAGGTTTTATGTCATCTTTTTATTTTTATTTTTTAGTCGTGTTTTATTTTAATTATTTTTTTTTTTTTTTTAGCAGACGGTTCGTTGCTCCTGTTCATCCAGAAAAAGTCTACTGTATTGGAAAGCATTTATGGGATTGAAGCAAGGCTCAAGATCCTTGTATGGTTGAACTCTCAACATTTTGATATCCAAGGTGTGTTACTTAAGGTATATAGACCTATATGTTCACGATAAGATACAGGAGAGGAATTCTTTCTTGTGCTATATTACGTAGATAACATATTTTCGGGTTTTATCAAACAAAATTTTCAAAAAAATTTTTGAAAAAATGATGCACATTAGATTTGAGATGTCCTTAATGGGGGAAATGAAATTCTTTCTAGGACTTCAGATTCACCAATCCCCATGAGGTATATTTATCAATCAGGCTAAGTAAGCTTTAGAGATACTAAAAAAGCATGGTATAGACAAATGTGGTAGCATTGGCACACCAATGGCTATTAAACCTAAGCTGGATGCAGATTTAAGTGGAACACCCATTGATCAAACTTGATATCGAAGTATGATAGGGTCACTAATGTATTTGACTTCTAGTAGACCAGACTTAGTGCAAGCAGGTAAGTTATCAAGCAAGACCAACGGAAAAGTACCTCAAGGAGGTTTAAAGAACCTTTTGGTAGTTAAAGGGAACCATAACATGGGACTCTAGTATCTAAAGGATTATGGTTTTGAACTAGCCGCTTTTTCAGATGCTGACAACGCAGGTTGTCTTGATATACGCAAAAGCACTTCTGGCGGAATACAATTCTTTGGTGATAAGTTAGTCAGTTGGATGTCCAAAAAGTAGGACTTGATAATGCCTTATTATACATGTTTTAGGTGGCGTTATTGTATGTGTTTATATCATTTCTCGTGAACTGTTGGTACTTAATAGCTTAAAATATGTGCAAGTTCACTTGAAGAATGTTCGAGCTCAAAAAGATCAAATTATGAGTATTTTTACCTATCGAAAGCAAAGTTATAAGAAAAGAAATAATAAAATTCAAAATCACAAAGAAGTGCGCCGTACGTAATTTCTTGTGCGCCACACTTGGCAATGAAATAAATGAAGGCAGTTAATTCTTCAAAGTACGCCGATTTTCTACAAAAGTGTGCCGCACTTCTCATCAGCATTAATGATAATCTAACTAACATAGGCGAAGTACCCCGCATAATATATTTTATGTGCCGTACTTTTGGCCTTGCCCAACCTATAAATAGGGGGGATTTTCAAGCCATCTCATATCATCTCATACAAATCAAAATATCTCTCACACACA
>BQNB010168004.1:0-13934 GCA_026074375.1 Tanacetum coccineum
TTTTGAAGTGGAGGAGGTGAAGTATTTATAGTATAAATGAACCCTTCATCGTTTTTGACAATCCCCAATCCTATCTTCCTATAAAGGTGAGCTTGCATCATCCCAATAAAGTCTTCTATCATCACGGTTTAACCAACTCATGCTATTTACCCACATATCTCCTAGCTCCCCCTTGCTTATTGCGTCCCCATGATAATTACATTCCTTGTATATTGACTCTAACGGATCCATGGATCAAATATATTACCATTGATGCTCAAGAAGTTCGATGCAATTTAAATGAGTAGAATGCTTGCAAGTGCTCCCCCTTGTTTGGGGCACCAAGGAATCAAGATATGGATGTGTGCTACAAAACAAAGTTAGTAGACAAGTGCACATAGATATAGCAAGATATTAGTATGGAACTAGACATGCATTTTAGGTGTTAGTATTCTAAAGTATGACACTTTAAAAGAGAGTTAGAAGCTAGACACATGCAGTCATTATTTTAAAATCAACAATCTAAATTATAAATTTAAAAGACTCAAGACATATGTTTAAGGACAAAGATTTGACCTAATTTTAATAAATGAGAATGGGATTCGTTTATTGATTAACACAAAAATATTATGAGAATGACTTTTTAAAGTTAGACAAATGACACTTAATATCTTGGTGAAATATGCCAAAATATATACTTTAAAAGGATAAAAAGAAAAATAAGATGAGAATAGAGACGATGTGCTCTTGGATGTGAATGAAAATGATTTTATAGAGTCGAAAAGTGGGAAAGGATGCGCGAGACTAAAGAAGGAACATGTTGACAAGAGGTTGACAGAAAATATTGATATATAATTTTCACTAACCATTGATGTGCATGTGATCCTATCGAGACAAAGGTGGATGATTAGGAATTCAAAGGTTTCTTTGGTGTTTTGGTGGTTGTCAATGTTGATGAACAAAGGTGGGTATGTGAAATGAGGTTGTAGTTATTTTATGGCAGAAGAATAATGAGACACGAAACAAATTGGTGGTAGTTCTTTCATGGTGGAATAATAATGAGAGACTCAACAATGTGGTGACTCTATAACACTTAAAGATTTAATATCTTCTTTATGTTCTTCACTTTATAGAAAGTGGAAAGTTTTGCGAAGGAGTGACATTTATTTCGGATGAAATAATTAAGTTGTCAAGGGATATAGGAGGAATTCTAATAGTGACAAGACTATTAGAAGAGATAAGAAACGTATAGAAGTGAGAAGAAATGTTAGAGATGAGGAGACTCATTAGAAGTAAAAAAGGAACGTTTGGAAGTGAGAAGAAACTTTTAGAAGTAGAAAGACTATCAGAAGTGAAACGACTACTAGAAGAGAGAAGAAACGTTTAGGAGTGAGAAGAATCGTCTATGAATTTGAGACAAGATGTATGCGAGATGTGAGGACCAAGGTTTGTATGTGAGGGGATTTATTGTGAAGTGATGGATTGTAAGGAATGTGTTTGATAGACGCATTTCATTATGAAATTCACTTGACTCTTGAAAACATAAGAAATGATGCTTATGAGCGTTGGGATATGAGGAAGACCCATTGATCTATAGAGAGATATTGGGTATAGGTTTGGGTGTGGAGTAGACGTAAACTGGTAGCAGAAGAGAGGAAGTGTTAGGTAATGGAATAAAAAAAATGGTATTACAAGCTGCTGTCGGCAGTCCCAGATATATCTAGGGGCCGCCAGAATAGATCTGGGGGCCGTTGGACCACCAACAGGAGGGATATTTGATAAAATTAACAAATTTTTCGAAAAGAGTGACATTTTAATTTGCATTTCGCTAATTAAAAATACTTAAAGTACTTCGGATGAAGTAGTTAAGTTGTCACGACACGAAATAGAACTCGGACTAGAATGGAAACTAGAAGAAAAGAAGAGAACGACTTGAATGGAATTGTGTTCCATTATTCCTTAAACCTTGACGATCATAATTTAGCGATTCACGCTTGAGGAGTAAAGAAAGAATGTCGGCGATGTTATCTTCAGATGCAACCTTTTCGATGGAGATGTTTCCTTTTGGACATTCTCCCGAAGGAAATGGTGACGTATCATCGGTGTGTTTCGTAAGCAAAAATAATAATAATAATAATAATAATAATAAAGAAGAAAACAAACAAAGATAGAGACGACGAGCTTGACAATGTCAAGATGGATGGTGGTCTTCTCGAGTATTGTGAATGTTCATAAAACAATCATATGACGAGGTATAAGGTTATCATTAAAGGTGGTAGCGGAAATAGAGAGGAAAGAGATTACGCCTCATCTTATGGTTGTAGAGGCGTGGTGAGTGAGAAGGAAGAGGTGTGTTCGAAAGATAAAGAGTGTTTTCATCAAAGAGAAAAGAATGTTAAGTGAAAGGGAGAGCAATTTTAATCTTATGTTGTTAACGGCTTGAATAGGCGAATTTTCGGGTATATGACCCTTTTAGTTTCTTTCGAAGTTAAAGATACTTGAATATCTCAGATGAAATATTTAAGTTGTCAAACCTACTTGGAAGGGTATTAGATTTGCATCTAACTTTTCCTTGACAAAGAGTGGATTGTTTGGAAGAAAGAGAGATGTTGATTAAAGAAATGTGTGAAGGAAGACTCTAGAAGATTTAAGACCATTTTATGACTCTTTTGAAAATTTATATTAGTGACCCGGATGCGAAGAAAGATATTCTAGTGTGAGAAAATATTTTACATTAACTGTAACGAAAAAAATTAAAAAAAAAAAAACAACAAACACCCACAATAAAAATTTTAAACACAAAAAAAATAAAAAAAAAACAAAAAAAAAACACCAAAAAAAAAAAAAAAAAAAAAAAAAAAAAAAAAAAAAAAAAAAAAAAAAAAAAAAAAAAAAAAATTATTATAAAAAAAAGACATAGAGATATAGCATGAAAAGTTTATCTAAGCATTCATCAACGCAATAATCAACAAGATTAATGTGTAAGATTGTATGACCCAAAAGTTGATTCGTAGAATCTTATATACGTAATAATAAAATATATAATATGATGGAAAATTACCAAATTACCCTTGAGGACAAAGGTAATAAGGAAAATCTTCACAAATATATATAATATAATACGTATATTAACCGGGAAGTATGATTCCCGGGTCGTTATTCCCCAACGATTTATGAAATTGAAACCACCCCCCCCCCCCCCCCCCCCCCCCCCCCCCCCATTAAACCCACGTTTGTTGTTGTTCGGACAATGATTTGAATTGGAAACAAAGATTGATTTGATTATCTTTTTTACTTCTACAAATTAAAATAAGCAAATGATAACAATTAAGCACGAAAACGAATAACAAAAAATTAATCTTTAACTAAAAACGCAAAACGGGAACCCTAAACGGTGGTCAAAAACCCTAAATTTCTAAAATTAAACCTAAATTAAAATTTTCTTTTTAAATGGACTCTAATTGACTAAAAAGTAAGTTTAAAGAAAACTAGAACAAAAACAGGGTTGAAATGAGCTTTAAAACACGAAAAATGAGAACGGGAACGCATCCCGTTCTTTAAAAATCGAAATTTTGCAAATTAAACCCTACGAAAGCAAAACTAATTTTCCTAGAAACTTTACGATAAAAGAAAATTTTCTAAAAAAAGATTTATATTTTTTTGATTATTTTTCTATTTTTATGATTTTTAAAGTTTTTAATAAAAATAAATGTTTAAAAATACTAAACTATCTACAAAAATTCTAGAAAAAATACAAAAAATAGCTTATACTAATTAGAACCTAGGAAAAATAGGTCACAGCTTAATGAATAAGCCACGAAATAAGCTTAAACAACTTATAAGCTATAAGGGAGAAAACGTGTATAAAAATTAAATGTTGCAAAGATATAATGAAAAAGTCCCCAGGGCGCGTTGGTAGTGGAGGTGTGTGGTGTGTGTTATAAAAGGGGTTGAGGGTGTTGAGGTCGGGGGTTCGAGTCTTGCTCACCCCCGATTTCCACCTTCCCCCTTTTTTTTATTTTTGAAAACTTATAAAAGCAAAGTTTTAGAAAAGCTGATAATAAGCACTTTTTATAAAAGAAATGTTTTATGAAAAGCCCTAAATAAGCTAAAAACAGCTTATAATATGACAGAAACTACTTAACTACTATTTTTGGTTTTTTTTCTTAAACTAAATAAGCTAGTAGACTAAATAAGCTAAAGTTAAGACTAATTAAGCTATAATATGCTAAACCTAAGCTAATGAACTAATTAGAACTAAAAATAAGCCAGCAATAAGCTAGAAGACTAAATAAGCTCTTTTATTAACACTAATAACCAAACAGGCCCTATAGGGACCTTTGAGCTTATTTTTAGATAAGCTCTTGGATCCTTGTGGGGAAATGGCTTATGCAAGCCTATACTACAACTAATAAGCTTCCAAAATCAACCTTTGAAACAAAGTTTGAAACTCACTTGCTTATTACAAAAGTACTTTGAAAACAGACCTAAGGCTTAGATCATGCTGAATTTTACTTTAAAAATGAAAAGACAAAAGGCAATTTTGCAGCTTAAATTTAGATGACAAAATAAGCTAGAATTTAAAAACTAATTGCAAACTTGTAAACTATGATATATAAGCTACTTTTATGCTGAAAATTAAAACCTAACTACTATTTTAACCTACTGCAAATTAAGCTAGAAAATGACTTTTATCTTTTTTAAGCTACTGATGCAGTTGACATGCTAATGAACTAAATCTAAAACCCTATCAATGCAGACCTAAGATTTTACTTCTAACATTCTTAAAACACAAGTCTAAATGTAAATTAAGCAAATGTAAAAGCTAGGACAGAACAAAGCTTATAATGCAAATAGAAATTGACAGATTTGGACTTATGAAAAACTACCTAGTGAAATTACTTACTAACTTTAATCCTAGCTTATAAAACTAGCTTAGACAAACTTATATGAGAGATTGAACCAAAATCAAAAGACCAAATGGCCAACTGCAGTTTTAACTTGAAGTTAAAACTGCTATGCCAAACACCCCTTTAACTAGACTCAAAACCATTTTAGCTTATGAAAATGAAATTAAGAGCTTAAATCCTAAATACCAGATAACAAATAGATTTTAACAACCTTAATAAGCATAAAACTATAAGCAAATAAGCTAGAAACAATAAGCTACAAGTTAAGCTAATATTTTTGATTTTTATAGATTTTTAGGACAAAAAGAATAACACTAAGATTTATGCTATATTACTAGAAAACGGATTATTAGAACAACTTAATAAGCATAAAAACATAACAATAATCTCAATTAAGCAACAACTAAGCAGAATATAAGCAGTTTAAGTAAAATTAAGCTAGGAAAATTAAGACAGAAAGAGTAAATGAACTTACAAGAAACCTTAGCTAAACAAAGGTATCAAAGGCTCTAATGAGCTATCTACAAGCTCTGACTTATTAAGAATAAACCAGTAAAAGTCTCTATGAGCTCTTCCATGGTTAGCTCATCTTCCAAAAAGCTTAAAATCCAATAAGCCAAGGTATTAAGCTGATTTTTAGATTTAAGTATATTAAGAGCTTATTAATAGCTCAATTTGAGCTTAGAGACTCAAAGAGCTTAAAATGCGCTTGTAAGGAGCTTATGTACCATCAAAAGCTTATTAAACAAAGTTTTAGGTGAATTTGAGAAAAGCAAATACGAATTCTATTAATGAAAAAGTTGAGTACAATTCTTGAAAAGGAAATTACATTTAAGAAGACATTAAGCTAAAACATTTTAAATGAAAATTACAAAAGCTAATTTTAATAAGCTAATTTATAAGCTACTCCTAGATTTATCTTGTGAGTGAGTCCTTGCTTGTATATATAGCCGCTGAGGAAGCTTCTAGGTCCTGGAGGTTGTTACACGCCCCTTGTCATCTTATCCCTTGATTCTTGCTAATCATTGGATGCCTTGTTACCACCGTTGGATCAAAAATGTGATCACACGGATTGCCAACGTGGCAATCCGTATGTCAGAGGTCTTTGTGCTTCTTTTCCATACGTTTTAGTGCAAATCCCATCATTTTGGTGTGTTTTCTCCCTTGCCTCCGTGTCATCTCTTGTGGGTATTGGCCAATGAGAGGGCTTATGTGACGTTTATCCCTGCCATGTTGTACTTAGCCACTTGAATTAGCTTGCCATGTTGTCAATTGAATTTTACCCTATGATTGTGACGTTGGGTAAAAGGTTGAAGACGGGTGAATAGTAACAACTTCTTTTCCCGCGTTTTACTTTTACAAAAGGGGTGGGAGTTTGACTTTGCTTTTACCCGGGGTTATATGTTTAACTTTTGGGCTTATAAAGGGTTTTGGGCCACGGGGTGTGTCTTGGGCTTGGTTTATATAAGAGGTTAACGGGTGTTAACTCTTATAATAAAAAGAGCTAACACCGTTAGGGTTTAGGGACTATTTTTGAAATTTGGTTTTCTTTGAGGGCCTGATTTGGGAATTTTGGGTTTTGTCTTTTTGTGGTTGACCACTGTTGACCATGAGTTGACTTTTGTTGACATTTGATAGAATTCTCCTGGCTTTTGCACACTCAATTCCGTTCCCGTGTTCGTAATTGTCCGGTTTTGACCGTTTTCTTGAGATTTTTGCAATATCCGTACCTACACAATCATAAAGACAAAACAAGCAATATTCAAGCATTTAAAGCACAATTTTGTCTTTTTAGGGCCATTTTTGAAGTTATAGAGGTATGGATGTGGTTTTCCGGCGATGGAACTAGGGAACCATGTTTTTTTTACCAAAGACTTTAGTCGCAATGCTACCTATGTTGTGTGAAAAGTTCACAAATCTAAGTCCTGCTCAAGACATGTAAGATAGGTTTAGTGGAGTATGACATTAGTTGCTTTAAAAAAATGTTCTATCAATGATGGTGTTGATGGAGTTCCGAATTCCTACTAGTTGTGGCTACAGCTCACATTGGTTGGATCCTTCTATTTTTTGCCGTGTGGCATCAAGTACCTTAATTATCAGCAGCGTTATTCTTCGAAGCCTCAAGTTTAGTATTCTGTCTAACTTTCATGGTGTATCGAAACGAGAATGAAAACTTCAGCAGTAGATGGTCCAGACTTAACTGTACTATTTTTGTGTGTGATACTTATCAAGAAGACCAGTTAATGTTATTGTATTATTATGATGGTTTACTTACATGTAGATGAGAGTATTTGTAGAATTAAGGTAACTTATGCTCGATCTGTTGTATTCATTATACAATCATGTTTTGAATTTTGTTTAGCTATATTACTCTTTGTAGCTAGCATTCAAATTCTTTACATTACTCAAGTTTAAACAAGACTTTTTTTTTAAAAACAAAAGTATCATAATCAATATTAACAAAATGGATCTTAATCAAAGATCAGGAAGGGCAAATGATCTATTTGAAGCTGAAACTTATATAGACAAAAATAGGAGATATTGATTTTTATTAGACGATTATTTAAGTTTTGTAAAAATATCATCACGTGTGAAAATTATAAGCAATGATTGAAGCTTTAATCTTACTAGCATATTTTTTATACTAGAAGTGCAAAAAAATAAGAGATATTGATGTTTAATAGACAATTATTTAAGTTTTGTAAGAACATCTTTGTGCGTGCAAATTATAAGCAAAGATTGAAGCTTTGATCTTACTAGCGTACTTTTTTATACTAGAAGTGTAAAAATAGGAGATATTAATGCTTAATAGACGATCATTTAAGTTTTGTAAGAATACCTTTGCGCGAAAAATGATGAGCAAGGATCAAGCTTTGATCTTATTAGCGTACTTTATATACTACAAGTGTGAAAAATATGAGATATTGATGTTTAATAGATTACTATTTAAGTTTTGTAAGAATATCTTCACGCGTGAAAATTATGAGCAAGGACTAGCGTATTTTTATACTAGAGGTGCAAAAATAACGTGATTTTTATACTTAGAGTGCAACAAATAAGAGATATTCATGTTTAATATTACGATTAACGTTTATAACGTGAGGTCAGAAAAATATAGATATTGATGTTTTAGTTACGATGATTGTTATTTGGGTGAGAATTATCTTCACGGGTGCATAGATTATGAGCAAAAGTGAGAACTTTGATCTTACTAGCGAGATTTGTATACTACGAAGTATAAAAAATCAAGAGACGTTGAATTTTAATAGATGATTATATTAGTTTTGTAATATTTTCCTCACAGCGCTGTGAAAAGGTGTTGTCCAGGAGCGAAGCTTATGATCTTACTAGCGTGACTTTTTTACGAAAGTGTAAAATATGAGATATTGAGGTCGTTCTTAGACATTATTTAAAGATTTTGTAAAATATATTTTCACTTGTGCAAATGACAGAAATGGATTGATTATTTTTTTAGTACCCTGGGTTTTTCCCGGAATCGACATTGCAGACTGACTAATCCCAAGGTGACTACATTTTGGATAGCCTGATTCAACGCAGGTGTAACCTCCGTTGCCAATGAGAGGATTAATTTTTCCTACCCCAGAGGTTCAAACCCAAAACCTCTAGTCACTTTCATCTAAGAGCTAAGCCCTCCTACTACCATTACCGCAAGGGTCACCCCATTGGTTCTTAGCACAAGAAAAGTACAACAGTTGTAAGATTAAATGATATTTAATAGCCCGATTATTTAAGTTGGGTAAAATATTTTCACGCGAGCAAAATTGAGCAAGCTAGCTCTTAAACTATTCTATTTTTATACTATAAATGCAAAAAATATGAGATATTTGAATGTTTAATATTTGTTTGTTTACGTTTTGTAATGAACATCTTTACTCATGCAGATTATGGAACAAAGCCTAAAGCATTGATCTTACTTAAGCGGAATATTTTTTTATACTAGAAGAGCAAATATATAAGACATTGGTGTTTAAATAGAACATTAATTAAGTTTGTAAAAACATCCTCACTGTGCAAATAATGAGAAAGAGTAATGCTTCTATGGATCTTAATCTTAACCGTATTTCTATTACTAGAAAGTACAAAACATTAAGGAGATATTGATTTGTAAATTGACGTTTATTTAAAGTTTTTATAAGAACAATCTTCCTCATGCAAATTTATGAACAAGTATTTAAGCATAATCTCTTACATAGTAATTTTTATACTAGAAGTGCAAAAATAATAAGACATTGATTTTAATAATGATTATTTAAAGTTTGGTAAAAATATCATCACTGTGCAGAATTATGAGAACGTAATAACTCTTTGATCTATAAAAGTGTATTTCTTTTAGCTAGAAGTACAAAATTAAGAGCATTGATGTTTAAAAATGATTACTTAGTTTTCGTAAGAGACATCATCACAACGTAACAAAATTATTAAGTAAATTACTTGCGTATTTTTTATATTAAGAAGTTGCGAAAAAATGTACGATATTCAAGTTTAAATAACGATTATTATAAATTTTGTAAAAAAGAACATGTTTCACGTGTGCCATATTAATTCAAAACGGATAGAATATTTGATCTTTACAAATGTATTATTTATACTAGAAAGTACAATATTGAGTAAGACATTGAAATTTAATAGCCGATTATTTAAGCTATTGTATAAAATATTTCAAGCCGAGCCTAAATATGGGAAAGTATTGAAGCATTGCTCTTACTAGCGTATTTTTGTACTCAAAGTGCAAAAATATGATATATTAATGTTTAATATACGATTATTTAAGTTTTGTAAGAACATCTTCACGCGTGCAAATAGATTAGCAAAATATTGCACGCATTTGAGATTCTTACTAGCGTATTTTGTTTACTAGTGAAAGTGCTAAAATAAAAGATAAATTGGTGTATTATGATGTTTAATAGACGATTATTTTAATTTTGTTAGAATTTCACGCGTGCAAATTTTAAGTAAATATTGAAGCTTTGATCTTACCAGCGTATTTTTTATACCAAAAGTGCAAAAATATGAGATATTCTTGTTTAATAGACGACTATTTAAGTTTTGTAAGAATATCTTCACGCGTGCAAATTATGAGCGATGATTGAAGTTTTGATCTTATTAGTGTATTTTTATACTAGAGGTGCAAAACTAAGAGATATTAATGTTAACAAACGATTATTTAAGTTTGTAAGAATATATATTCACATGTGCAAATTATGAGCAAGGATTAAAGATTTGATGTTACTAGTGTATTTTTTATACTAGAAATGCAAAATTATAAGATATTGATATTTAATAGACGATTGTTTAAGTTTTGTAAGATTATCTTCACGCATAAAAATTATGAGAAATAATTAAAGCTTTCATCTTACAAGCGTATTTTTTTTACTAGAAGCACGAAAATTAAGATATTGATATTTAATAAACAATTATTTAATTTTTGTAAGAACATCTTCACGCATGCAAATTATTAGCAAATACTGAAGCTTTGATCTTATTAGCGTATTTGGTTTACTATAAGTTCAAAAATAGGTGATATTGATGTTTAGTAGACGATTATTTAAGTTTTGTAAGAATATCTTCACGAGTGCAAATTATGAGCAAAAATGGAAGCTTTGAACTTAGAAGTGCAAAAATAAGAGATATTCATGTTTAGTAGACGATTATTTAATTTTTGTAAGAATATCTTCATGCGTGGAAATAATGAGCAATGATTGAAGGTTTGACCTTATTAGTGTATTTTTTTACTAGAAGTACAAACATTTGAGATATTAATATACAATAGACGATTATTTAAGTTTTGTAAGAATATCTTCACGCGTGCAAATCTTGAACGAGGAATTAAGCATTGCTCCTAATAGCGTATTTTTTATAATAGAAGTACAAAAATATAAGATATTGGTGTTTAATCGCCGATTATTTAAGTCGATCATTTTTTTATGGGTGAAGGCTGAATTTAGGTAATATACTTTTTCAAATTAACCAATGTAACAACCTACTTTTTTTAGTTCGAATATATGCAACATACTTTCAAATACCTTTCAATGTATGCAATATTGACCAAAATATGACTTGTTTGACTGGTTACCACTAAGAAAATTTACAGTTTGGTCCCTGTCGGCTGTGTGGACTTTCACCGTTAGTCCCTTAACATTTTTTCACTAAAAAAAGTTACAAAATTGATTTATTTTTAAGATTTTTATCAAATAAATTTTTTAATTTTTTTAAACGGTTTTATACCGTAATTTTTTTTAAAATAATATTCTTACAGTTTTAAACATTTTTAAACTGTTAGATTTTTTTTAAATAATTTTTTAAACAGTAATTTTTTAAAATTATTTTTAAAAAAATAATATTCTTAGGGTTTTATACATTTTTAAACCGTTAGAAATTTTTTTTAAAATAATTTTTTAAAAAAATAATTTTTATAAATTTTTTTAAACGGTTTTTTACATTTATTAAAAATGTAACAATTAAAAAACGTAAGAATTTTAAAACGGTTAAAAATTATTTTTTTAAAAATTTTAAATTTAAAAAGTACGAATGTAAGATTTTTTTTAAATTCTTACATTTTTTTAAACGTAAGATTTTAAAAGTGTATAAAACCGTTTATTTTTTTTTAAACTGTAAGAATTAAAAAAAATCAATTCTGTAAGAATTATAAAACTGTGAGAATTTTAAAAAAATGTATAAAACCGTTTAAAAAAATTTAAAATTAATTTGGTTAAAAAATCAAAATAAAAATCAATTTTGTAACTATTTTAGTTAAAAAAATGTTAAGGGACTAACGGTGAAAGTCCACGCAGTCGACAGGAACCACACTGTAAATTTTCTAAGTGGTAACCGGTCAAACAAGTCATATTTTGGTCAATATTGCGTACATTGGAAGATATTTGAAAGTATGTTGCGTATATTCGGACTAAAAAAATAGGTTGCGTACATTGGTTAATTTGAAAAAGTATGTTACCTAAATTCAGCCTTCACCCTTTTTTTATACTAGAAGTGTAAAAATAGATATTGATGTTTAATAGACAATTATTTAAGTTTTGTAAGAATATATTTTCACATGTGAAAATTATGAGAAAATATTGTATATTTGATCTTACTAGTGTATTTTTTATACTAGAGTACAAAATTGTAAGATATTGATATTTAATAGGCGATTATTTAAGTTTTGTAAAATTATTTTCACGCATGAAAATTATGAGAAAGGATTAAAGCTTTGATCTTACTAGCGTGTTTTTTTACTAGAAGTGCTAAAATATGATATATTGATGTTTAATAGATGATTATTTAAGTTTTGTAAGAACATCTTCACGCGTGCAAATTATTAGCAAATATTGAAGCTTTGATATCTTACTAGCGTAATTTGTTTACTAGAAGTGCAAAAATAGGAGATATTGATGTTTAATAGACGATTATTTTAGTTTTGTTAGAATATCTTATCACATGCAAATTATGAGCAAATATTGAAGCTTTGATCTTATTAGCATATTTTTTATATTAGAGGTGCACAAATAAAAGACATTGATGTTTAATAGACATTTCAGTTTTGAACTTTTGATTTTACTAACCCATTTTTTTATAACAGAAGTGCAAAAATAAGAGATATTTATGTTTAATATATGATTTTGTAAGTTTCGTAAAAGTTTCTTCGCGCGTGAAAATTATGAGTAAGAATTGAAGCTTTTTACTACCCTATTTTTATACTAGAGGTGGACTCATATAGGAGATATTGATGTACGTGTGTTTACTAGTAAAGAAAGTACACTCGCACGGGAATAAAAAGTAGATGCTCATGTATGTATGTGTTTTTACTAGTGAATAAAATTGTTCACACACGTGAAAAAGAAAAGTATATTATGCTAATGTACAATACATGTATTAAAGTACATGACAACTTATGTTATTTTGTTTTTGCCAACACAAAAAAAACTTAAGTTATTTTGAGAAACTTGTACTCCCCATAGTCTCATGAGATTGAATCGGTTAAAATATAAAATAAAGATCACTTTGTCAACAATACAAACACTAATATACTCGCTACAAGTAATTAATCTCAACCTGAATGTAAACAATAAACTTCTCAAGGTAAAATACAATTGCATACCAAATCACCTTAGCACCAATAAAGTTGTGGAACTAAAGGATTCAAATTACTATGTAGGTCAAAAGTTTAGCATATACATGTCGTTACATAATAACTCGACGTCAAATGTGCTCGCAAGTAAATATTAAACATTGTTAAAGAAGTCAAAAGTAACTAGTTTAATCCACATATAATTTGAAAATATATTGATGCCAAACTTGTTACTGGCTTACGTGAAATAAAGATGATGAAAGTTTACCGTGACTAGAGCAGCACCACAACACCACTTGTTAGAAGGACTCTTGAGATCAGTTACGGTGGCTATATAACCATTTAGACCAGCTTCCAGAATATGGTAACAAATGTGTCCAAGAACCTACATTATCAGTTCTTCATGGTTGAGAATAGCGTATATAGTTATAACCGATGTCTAATTCAAAAGAGAGAATAAAAAAAACCTTACATAGGCATAGTCACGGTCACAATCAAATTTTGATGGCAAAGAACCACGAGCTTGATAACCAAAAAAATAGCAGATATAATTAAATATCTTCCACGTGTAAGATCCTTCTTTTTGTTAAAAAGTTTACACATCGTCCGTATACTAGATTATATCAATAATAATGGGTAAAGCCGACAAGCACCTCGTATTTTATCTGTCGTTTCTTCATTTCTGCATCCACAAATTCGGCAAGAAGCTTCTATGTTTCAATCTGAAACATGAAACAAGAATTAACCAATCACTTATAATGTGAAACCTTCCTCATGATGCTGAATTAAACAAAGTACCTGGGCCGAGTCATCGGATTCAGGGTAGAGGATAAGTTGCAGTATAAGAAAGGAATTCAGAGATAGTTTAAAAGAAAAATATTTGCTTGTGCGGATACATAATGCAAATATACCTGTATTCTAATAAAGGGTGGCAAATACTTAAATAAGGCAGATGCCCA
>BQNB010168005.1:0-13933 GCA_026074375.1 Tanacetum coccineum
CATTTTAAGTCCGTTTTTGGTTATTTTAGCTCGTTTTTAAAGGTAAAAGGTATGTGTAATTAAACACATACCACTCATTGTTTGATTTTATTTCAAATC
Organism: Tanacetum coccineum; assembly: GCA_026074375.1. Classification (NCBI taxonomy): domain Eukaryota; kingdom Viridiplantae; phylum Streptophyta; class Magnoliopsida; order Asterales; family Asteraceae; genus Tanacetum; species Tanacetum coccineum. The sequence continues at coordinate 100 of BQNB010168005.1, forward strand.
CTAAGCCAACTTTACTGTTTGAACTCATGCCAGAATCTTAATTAATCTCCAAAGATTCTTAGAAGAGTCTTTCCATGAATCTAATGTTTTCTGCAATTGTTCCTTTTCTTTTACATCTTTCATTCCTATTCTCCTATATCTTTTAAGCTTTTCATCTTTTTTATATATTTCATTAGCCTGAAATGTAAGCTTTTCATTTAGAGAAAGTTGCTGTTTTTGAAAAGTAACAAGTTGAGCTTCTAGCTTCTTAGCAGCTTGACTATAGGCAAGTATTTGTGCTTCAGGATCACCTAACTGATTCATTTGTTCATCATATAGTGTTTTAAGATTATTATATGAATCAATGCAAGTTTTAGAACACAAAGATACCTCATTGCTTGAGCTGATAGCCATAAGTGCATGATTTATTTCCCCAATTGACAATCCCATCATCTATTGTCAGCAAACCCATCTGATTCTTCTCTTGCTTCCCAGCTTCTTGATGTTGATAAAATGAGTCTCTCTTCTTCTTTCCATTATGTGTCCCCTTTGCTGTACATTCCCTAGCAAAGTGACCAGTGTTGTGACAATTGAAACATTCAAGCTTCTTTTTGTCAAAACCAACAGGTGTTTTTTCCATCTACGCAAACTCTCCTTCCTGTTTTCTTATAGAACTTCTTCATTCTATTTGCCAATTAATATCCATCTCTTCAATATCTACATCATCAATTTGTTCCAGATCTTCATGAAGTAAGTCCCAGTCCTCTGATTGTTTGGCAAATCTGATTGTTTGGCAAAAGGGAATAACTAACTTTCATCAGCAAAACCACAAGAGCTTCTTATTTCTGGATATTGTTGAAAAGTAGAATGATGCAAGTAACTGGTAGTACTAAAGTAAACACCAGACTTAACCTTATTAGTGCTGCTTTTGCTTTGTGAAACAAAAGCAACATTTTGAGCACTTGAAGATGTTTTTAAGGCACCTTGGATTTCCTGCTCAAAAACCCTAAGGTTATTGTACAGATCATCAATAGATAAAGTGTCAACATCTGGTTTAGTTCTCATAGTCATTGCCAGATTGGACCATGTTGGGGGCAAAGATCTGAGAAACTTATGATTTGCATCCTTAGTTGATACTTCAGCACCATGAGCTTCTAACTAAGAAAGTAATTGTTGGAATCTGTCATATCCCTTTTTTAACCCTTCTGAACTGGTTTTTTGTAAATGCTCAAACTGTTGTTTGAAAACAGCCTTCTGCATTTTCTTGAATTGCATACCCCAAACCCTAGTTCTCATGGCTCCCCAATGTCTTTGCAATCATCCATTCCATAAATCTTCTCATTATGTTCCTTTTTGGAATGGGACAATCACAGATAATCTTAGCCTTCCTTTCCTTTTCAATAGCTTGAATTTCGGCAGCCTTAACTGTGGACGTATTCGAATTTACACCATCATTCCAGTAGAAATTCTCTTCCTTGGATTTCCATGTCTGAATAACCTTTCAAACATCATTTGTCAATAGTACTCAAGGTAATCTCCCATCCCATAGCCCCATATATCATAACTCCTCCTTCTTCAGGACTGGAAGTTTTTGATATTTAAAGATAGCAGTTGTTTAAGGAATCACCTGTTGTTGTTGTATAGGTGAATCACCATAGTCTGATGCATCCTTCATAGGTTTGATGTCTTCATCATCACCGAGATGTTGAGAGAACTCATCATTAGCAGGTTGAGACATTTTGTAAAGATCTGAAAGAGAGTGTTTGTTTGTGGTTCTAGTGATTCTTCTTACTCAGAAACCTCTATTGGCCGTTGATACACAGAAGATCCCTAGATTTGATCTATAAGCCTTTGAAAGAAATAGCTAACTTGAATAAATCCAAATCAACTATGTTAGAGACACTGACTATGAATAACAAGTGTTAATGCGGAAATCTAAACACAAGTAATAAGAAGAACACAATATACATACAAACTTTGGCTATTGATTTCTATTAAACTTCAATGCTACTATTTGTTATCTAAAACTCTATGTCGTAGGGTTCCTTTTATACACCAAGGAAACCCTAAAAGGCTATATAAAACGTGTGAAAGGATAATGCATATCCTTTCCTAAGATATCTCCTAAAATATCTCTAAGATAACTATTATCACTATTCTGTTACATAAACAGACTTAACTAAATACCACCAGTACTAACTATAGTACTGCCACTCTACCAGTACTAACTATAGTACTGCCAGACTTAACTTAGTACTGCCAGAACTAACTAATACTACCAGACTTAACTGTTATACTACCAGTATTAAGTCTTTTACAATATATTTCCCAACAGTTAGCAGATCATATATCTTAGGCTCATCGTGTATTACAGGCCCAACAGGAGTCTTGTCAGTCCAATAAGCCCAATAGCACGCTTCAACAGGCCCATATTGCTAGAACGGCCCAAAATGCCCAACAGACTACTAAGAGACTGTTTACTAAATTTAGTTTTTTGGAGAGAGTGTTTTAGTTAGGCTCTTAAAGAGTTAAAGTGGAGGAGTAAGTTTTGGTGAGTCTCTCAATTAAGAGCATTAAGGGCTTTGAGCCCACATTTTTCTCCACTAAAAGAAAAGTAAACACCCCCTAAGTCTCACCAGAATGCTAAAAAAAAAAAGGAAAAAAAAAAATATTTTTATAAATAATATATAAGGGGGGGGTAAAATATAAAAAAAAAAAATAAATATAATAATATATTTTTAGAAAATAAAAAAAATATATATAATATATAACCAGTTTTGTTTCCTAGCTTCAATGACCATAACTATACGCAACATGTTAACAAAATTACATCGAAAGATCCAAGTACGGACCAAAACTAAAAATGGCAAACACTTATGAGATATCAGGAATTAGCTATTTTGCGCACTAAAAACATAAAAAACAGTACCCTCTTTTTATTCGCAAATTGTCCTACAATTTAGAATCACAAAAATAACACATGAAATTTGCAAAACACGATACCATCCTAGACTAATATCGGATAGCCTAAAGTATCTGCAATTGAACTAAAGTTTATCAACGTAGCGCAAGTAAACTTTCCGAAAGAATAAGAATCTATAATGTAAGTCTCACATTAATGAGTTCAGATATAAAATCAGATGATAAATACATTAAGCACAAAATATACAAGATTTATATAACTAACTATTCAGAGAGAGTTTATACAACAACATATTGCCTATGTATTTAATATAAATTAATAAAAACAAGGGGAAAAAGAACAGTTGGAAACACATTAGATTTTAAAACACAAAATTTGTTTCCTTTTTTAGATAATAATACATATGAAATCATAAGCTACGACTACAAGCTATACAAAGCATATAAAATCGACAATTCTAATTCAATAATGAGAAGCTATGACCAAAACTTATATGCAATGTATAAAAGCAACAAATACAACAACATATCATATTTCAAAGGATATCCGGAAGCATTTATCTTGCAAATAACAAAATAACAATCCAGTACTTAAGAAATTAAAAAGCGCGACTTTAACTTATACACATCATATAAAATCAGAAACTATAACCACATATTAGACAGTAAAGGATACCATAAAGCACTTGGAACCACATATTATATAAAATGTAAACAACAACACCCATAACACACATATCAGAATTTAAAAAGAAGGTTAGCAAAAAGGGAAAGCTCTGCTCACCGATTTCGTAATTCTTCTCTCATGTATCTTATCGGTGTCATTTTCTCCTACGTATATAAAACAACAAACATTTAGTAACAGATAACAAACTACAAAACAACATATGCATTGATTTGAAAACTAAAACCATCACAAAAACAATAGACGACCACTAACATCAGCAAATAATCCATTCAAACGAAATAATTATAATAAAAAGAAGACTTTGCTTACCGAGTATGTAAGTATCGTTTTTTAAATGTCTTGTATGTGTTACTTTCTCTTACATATATGAATGAACAAAGATTTAAAAATACCAAATTTTATACGTACACAAAGCACTTAATTTGCAAGACATAAAAACAATGTCAACTTAATCACATAAAGTCAGAAATTATAACCACATATGAAACTTTAAAGGATACTACAAAGCACTTAAAAGCATAGTTTATAATAAATGTACACAAACCCATGACATATTAGAGTTCAAGGAAATGCTTATTAGAAAGGGAAAGCTTTGCTCACCAACTAAGCCTTGTTTCAAGTATCTTGCTGGTGTCACTATCTCCTACATAAATAGAAGAATATATCTTGTCGGTGTTAGTTTCTCCTACATATATGAATGACCAAAGATTTGAAAATGACCAAATTTTATACGCACACGAAGCACTTAATTTGCAAGACAGAAAAACATCGCCAACTTAATCACATAAAATCGTAAACTATAAACACATATGAAACTTTAAAAATACTATAGAGCGCTTAAAAACACGATTTATAATAAATGTACACAACCCAAACACATGACCACATATTAGAGTTCAAGGAAATGCTCATTAGAAAGGGAAAGCTTTGCTCACCGACTAATAAACCCGAAGTTTTCAAAGTATCTTCGTCTCGGGCTCACTATCTCCTATATAAATAGAAGAACAAAACACAAAAGCAAACGACAATAAGATAAAGAAATAAACCGTTTAACCAAAATGCTTTAATATTAAAACAGGATGAGAGTTTTCGACCGAGTAATTATACTTATTAATCTCAACTTAAGCTCTGCGGTGCCAATCTACTTAAGCGATAGACTGAAAAGAATAAAAATATTTAATAACGAATTTCTGCCAAAAACAACAAGACATCACCGAGCCACAACCAAAAGACAAAAATACAATAACAAATAACCAAACGACACGGACAAATTTACAACGCTTCACACAATCACACATTATATGAAATAAAAAACTCACAACTTTTGTATGACCAATTACATGCATTTTGAACTCATCTGGTCTTTCAGAGCCTGAGCCCAAGCCTGGTCCAGCAACAAAATCTACAAAAACCATTTTATGAAATTTGAAAATTAAAAAACCCACATACTGAGACTTAAGAAATCAGACACATCACACAAAATCAAAATGTATAACCACATATATGGATTTAAAAGATATCACCAAATGCCTTGAATTACAAATTATATCATTTATATACATATCACAAAGCTAAAAATCAATACTCACAACTTCTACTTACATGCAACAAATAAAATAAGAACTTATCACCACACATCACCCTTTACAACAACATATTCTATAAAAAAATAATCTGAAATACACATAACAAACCTTAAACTAACACATACACTATCCATCAACCTAATAATAACATGCAAAGTAAAAAAGAAAAAAAATACAAAATGCACACCAATCATATGATAATCTGAGTTGCTTAAAACCACTAAACAATCGCAACAGCTTTTATGTGTTGATGGTATGAACTAAAGATTGATATCTTGAAATGAGAAATCTAAAAGAAGCACTCCTACCTATGAAACCATGATGCCACCAAAACAACCACCACTCCTAATTATTAATAACTAGTGTTGAGGACACTTCCAGATATCGAGGTGTAAACCAGGTCAAAGGCATGGCATAGCTTGTAACGAAACCAGGCCAACAGTTAGCCCAAAAAGAAAATTAGCCTAACATCAACCAAACGACAACATTAATCACATAACGACCTTATTTAAGGCAAAAGAACGTCCTCCCCGCTAAAGTAAAAAAAAAAAAAATTAATAAGAGTATTACACAAAACAATGGGTGTTTTAACCAATAAACATAAACAACCTATTCATAAATAAGAAGACCATCAAGGATCTAAAACACACATACATGAAACTTCTCAAAATGCTTAGCAAGAAAAGCTAGGAAGAAGAAGAAGAAAGTTACACTTTTACTCATAAATTCAAGGTTTGACAACACATTCTTCTTCCTAAACCTATTTCTATACTCTTGCTTTTAAAAGATTATCTTGCATAACATTATTCTCAAAACATAAGTAAGAAGTGATTTAATAAAATAACCTCATCTCCAAAAACAAAAAGTGTTATGCAAGATTCTTTTCTAAAGATTGTGTCTTGTAAAAGGTTGCTTGTTTCTTCTCAAAGTTTTGCAAATCTTTGACTCAACTAGAACACTTTCTAAACAAATACATGGAAGATGTATTAGAAGAAATGACTACTTTATACACAAGCTCGAGCATACTATAAAGTATTCTACTTATATCTATCACCCAATAAGTATCAATAAACTATATTTTAGGAGAAAGAACATGGCTAATACCTAAAGGTATTAGTCGATAGTCATTGTAACAATACACGAAATCATAGACGAATGATTAAACATAATGCTAACTGAACGCGTATAGTGGAGTGTACAACTGAGTGGTCTAAAAAGCATGTCTACAACTGAGTTTAGGGTTTTGTATTTATAGAGTCTGGAAAAGGATCAATACGCCATATCGGGCGATGTGGGATATGACGTAGTGGGGATTTCTTGGAGTAAGGACCACGATTGATATCTTCCCAAATATTTTATTACTTTATATTGAATACGGCGTATAGAGTTCTCCTGGATACGGCGTATAGATCTTCAATTCTTTGTGGTTTCTTGTGAAGTGTAGGCACAGATACGCCGTATCTTCCTTGATGGGTATGGCGTATTGGTTGTCAGAATCAGTGAAGGTCCTTTGGTCTTGGATCTATATAGCCTTTTGTAAGACAATAGCTAACTTGAATAAATCCAAATCAACTATAAGAGAGACAATGACTATGAATACTATGTGCTAATGCGGAATCTTAACACAAGTATTAAGAAGAACAATTATAAAACTAACTTCGTATATTGCTATTGATTTCTATTAGGTTTGGATTCCTAAAACACTATGCCGTTGGGTTCCTTTTATACACCAAAGAAATCCTAATAGGCTTTATAAACGTGTCAAAGGATAATGCATATCCTTTCCTAAGATATCTCCTAAGATATCTCTAAGATAACTATTATAACTATTTTGTTACATAAACAGACTTAACTAGACAAGGCCAGTACTAACTATAGTATTGCCAGACTTAACTTAGTACTGGCAGACTTAACTATGTCTACCAGACTTAACTCTATAACTACCAGACTTAAGTCTGTTTACAATAATTCGTAACAACAGAGGTCTAAGGGGTTGAGAGAATATTATTTTTGGTGTTTTTATATTTTTATGAAAGCAATTAAAATTCAGGTTTTGAGAGGTTGGTTTTGGTTTTAACTAATTAAACTAATTTTGGTGAGAACTTATATGGTAAATGAGCGTATTAACTTAATCATGCACTACTCTAGTTTGCTTCTCTAAATTCTATTGCTTTGTCACACTTGTGATGATCTGTGTAAGTAGTTCCTTAGTCATGAACGAATTACATGAAAACGCCGTCTATGTAATATTCCATTAAGGCAACGCACATGTAAGGTAGTATGAAGACTATTACAAGGCCCCTAAGAGTAAATTACATGCATTAAAACACTTAAGATAGATCAACCATATTAGGGGTAATGTATTATGAAGACTATTACCGTTGATATCTGTTAATACAAATAAACCGGTTTTAAACAAAACGTTTCTACAATCAACTTAGGCTAAGGTTTTATTAATGACAAAACATAACAAACCATTTTTCTTAAACCTCTTATTTTCTCAAAACATGATTTCTTTACTATCTCCCAACTTTGTATAAATGCACATGCAACTTGAAAAAGTGCACAAATCTTTTTAAACCCTAACTTTACATAAAATCATCTTACACTTACTAATTTAATTACTTCATTTAGTATATAATCAAATGCAGCAAATCCAAGGAAAATCTTATAAGATTACATAAGATATCTTAAGATTTTGCAAATCAAAATCCGGATTTAGTTACTGTATGCCGGTGCTCTTTGTCTTGCAAGCTGGTGCCCTCTGTCAACAACACCAGAAGAACCGGCCTGCAGTAAAACTTTTGGCTATAACTACCAAGCCATTTCTCATGTTTTCATACACCTTTCTCATCCAATCTTCTCTCTAATAAACTGATCTCTTTATCTCTCTAGCATCTCTTTCTAAATCTTGTGTAGGTAATTCACTTCAAGAAAGGAATTGTCAAATACGCGAAAGTTTCAAGCAAGCCTTAAAAGTGTCTTGATCTTGATTCTTCTTACTTCATTCAAGAGATCATCTTGCTGTGATTTATTGTTGTACATCAAGTGTAGTTGTGTTATTATCGATTCTCGTGTGTGAGAAATTCGGTGATCATCTTTGTAACCTATAGAAGTGTACCATCGTTGTGAAGGCTTCTCTGCCAAGTTAAAGGAGCTCAGTGACTAGTGTTTAACAAACTCTCGAGTTGGTGACTCGGGGAGTGGAGTAGGGCAGAAGCTGTCCTTGTAGCCGAACCACTATAAATACTTGTGTCCTGATGAAATTTGTCTACACTCTATTTTCTCTTTACTTTTACATTTCTTACTTCTTAATTATCAAATATCAATATCTAGATCACTTCACTAAAAAGTTTCAAACAAAGTGTTTTACAAGTTTTAAAAGGCCAAAAATTTAGAAAACTATTCAACCCCCCCTTCTAGTTTTCCATAATTGGCATCAAGAGCTAGGTTACCAAAGTTTTAAAACAAATTGTATTTTAAATCTTTAAATGATTATAGATTCAGAAAACTACAAAGAAGGTCAATCTATGCAACGACCACCTCTCTTCGAGGCAAATTATTTTATATATTGGAAAAACCGTTTTGAAACTTACATGAAGTCTAAGGATATTGATCTTTGGTATATCATAGCTAATGGTAACTACAAACCTACCATCAAAGACAAAGATGGCAAGGATGTTGTTACACCATATGAAAAACTTTATGAAAATCAAAAGAAAATGCTTTCCAAAAATGATGAAGCTAAAATGGTTTCTTTTTAGTATCTTAGTACATTAGTTTAATTGTCTTTTGGTTTACCTTGGTTTAATCCAAATCTGTCAAGTTTTTGTTAAGTTTTCTTTTCTTTTAAACCCCCTTTTTCAAATTCAAAATTCAGCTAGTGAAAAGTGTTTTTAGCTTATGAAAATTTGAGCACTAGCTCATTAGGGGATAGTCTCAATCTGTTTTGACTTTATTTTTAATTTGGAGCTTATTTGTAGGCCTGCTTTTAGCCATTTGGCAGTTTGAGAAAACCAAAAAAAAAGTAGCATAGTCTTTTAATCAGCTGTTTTCCAAGCCTTTATCCTAGCTTATTTGTATTTCAAATTCTCTTTTTTTTTGCATTGTTAGATAGCTTATTGTATCAGCTTTTTAGGGGTATACCCCATTAAGCCATAAGGATCTATCTTTGGGCTTAAAATTAAGCCCAAAGAGTACCCTTTGGCTGTTAGGTTTACCAGTTTGTGTCTCTTGGCTTATTTGATTCTTTTTGCTTTTCTGCTTATAACCTTAGCTTATTTTAGTTTTTATTTGCTTATTAGGTTTAAGATTAAGTCTGTGGTTGCTTATTCTGCCTGTTCATTAGCTTATTTGTCACTAAATAGCCTTAACAGTTAGCTTATAATAGACTTAGTATAGAAAAATTGGTAAACTGCCTTTTCTTAGCTTATTTTTCAACTTATTTTTAAGTTACAAAAAAATTGTCTTTTTTAAAGTAGTTTAATTTTGTCTGTTTTACAAGTTTTTTAAAAAAAGAAAAAATATATATTTTCCAAAAAGGGAGGCCAAGGATTCGAACTCTGGACCTCCCCCTTAGCACACAGTCGTCCCACACAAACACACACTCACCAACGGCACCAGTAGGGCTATCTGTTGCCATCCCTCAACATTTAATTTATATACACATTTTCCCTTTTAGTCTTTCAGCCAAGTTTAGCTTATTTCTGGCTTATTTTTAAGCCAACTTTCAAAGCTTTTATTTTTCTTAAATCCAGCATGTCTTAAACTACTTTTCTGTATTTTTTTCATATTTTTCCAAAATCATTTACTATTTTTAATCATTTTTTCTTTTTAAAACAGTTTTTAAATCATAATAAATTATTAAAAAGTCAAAAAAATATAATTCTTTTTTTTTAATTCTCTTTTATCATTTTGCACCTAAGAAAAATAAAATTACACTCGTAGGGTTAAAATTTCAAAATTTTGTTTTTTAAAGAACGGGTTTCGAACCCCGTTCTTGTTTTTAAGTTTAAATTGCTTTTAGCTTTCGTTTTTAGGTTTCCCGTATTCGTTTTTGCTTTTTAATAGTAGAAATTAGTAATCCCAAATCTAAAAACCCTTAATCCATTCAAACGCGCGATCATGAACGTTCTCGATTTTTAATTCGCACCTAGACGGGAGAACGGCCCGGGTGATTTTTGATTTTTCCTTTGGTCAAAAGGAATTTTCTTTGAATATTTCGGAATACTTGCTCACTACAATTGAATTATAATCTTGAAATTATCCTTATATATTTATTATATTTACTATAATTTATATATACAAAAAGGCTTAGTTTTAAAGGTTATCAACTTCTCTAAAGAAAAAAGGGGGTACAAAAGGAGTATGTATCCAAACAGGGGAGGAAATCTGTCAAATCTTCTAAGGGTGAACCATCTGTGCATAAAGATCCAGCTTTTAATGATCTTGATGATGATGCAATAGACTATATGGAGACTGAAGATGCTCAAGTAAGGTCTTTTAGGCAGCTCTGTGGTGCTTGAAGAGAAGGAAAGTGCAGATAAGGAAGTAAGTACTGAAGCTCCTGTTAGTACTGTAGAGCCAAATGAAGGTACCGCCAAGAGAAATGAAGGTACTGACAAGCATGATGGTAGGTACGACTAGTTCAAAATGTTAGTACAGATAGATATGGTGAAGGTATGCTAATCAAAATTGAGGGAAGGGAAAAGTGCTATCAAATAGATCCACTAACAAACTTCATCACTACTCCAACAAGATTTCGGTGATGTTAACGCCATTGCACATAAGGATTTTTTTTCTCATCACAATGATGTCAGAATATACAGAAGAAAAGAAAAAGGAGTAGAGATTAGAATGTTGATGATATGAGAGACCAAGGCCCTTACTTCAACAACGTCCGTATTGTTATCATTGAAGCCTCTTCCCATGATTGATCCAAAATTAAGGCAAAAAAGATGATTGATGATGAAGTCTTAAACCTGATACTGCAATCAGATGATATCACTGAAGCTGAAAAGAAGTTTAAAATGCTTGCTAAGGATGAAGAGGTGGCCAGAAAGGTTCAAGAAGAATGGGAAGCTGAAGAGGAAAAGAAAAGGTTAGCTGAAGAAGAAGCTACTAAGGTTGCTCTCACTAATGAGTATGATTTCATACAGGCAAGAATAAATGCAGGTCAAGTTCTTACTGTGGAGCTTCAAAAGGAAGAAGAGAGAAAGTTTACCCATTGAATCATAGAAGCAAATTTCTTCATGTTACCCATTGCTGCACAAAAGGAAATTTCTTGCTCAACAAAGGTCTTAAAAGCTATCAAAAATAAACACATAAAGAATCAGCTGAGAAACCAAATGATGACATATTTGAAGCATGCTTGTGGAAAGAAGCATTCTGATTTGAAGACCAAAACCTTTGAAGAAATACAAGTTTTATATGAAAGATTAAAGAGGCAAGATCAAAACTTTGTTGCTATTGGATCTGCTAAGGACGAGAGACAGATTAAGGAGTTGAATAAAGACCTTAAAAAGAAGAGGGTTATCAAAGAAACTCCAAGGGAAGAAGATACAGCAAAGGTACATACTGAACAAGAAGTGACAGAGCAGGGTACAAAGAAAAGAAGAGTGGTCATGTGAAGATGCTTACTAGGAAAAGGCCAAGACCACAGCCAAATGATGGTAGTGATGATGAACACAAAAAGTGTCTAAGGATTGTTACATTTGATAGTACCATAGATAGTGAAATTATGGAGATAAAATCTTTTATTGCTAGGTTGCACAAGGTTTCATCACCAGATGGGAATTACCTTGTTATCTACAAAGTTAATGGGCACTTCAAAGCATTTAACTATCTAATGGAGGTACTACATATTTTTGATAGACAGGATTTGTTTCTTTATATGAACTGAGGGATGACTGCCAGTACTCAGAAATCACACCAGAAGATATTGAGTTGATTCTTTGGGGAGACTTGAAGATTATGATGGAATCCTCAACAAAAGAAAATGATCAAGGTGATTTATGGAATAATCAACAAGAAACGAAGATTATCAGATGGAGACTGTATGAAGCTTGTGGAGTTTGCATTTAGAGCTTAGCGTTGAGACAGTCGTCTACTTGGCTAGTTGAATAGTTCGGTACCCTCTTTCCAAGAAATTGTTGCAACAAATGCTTGATTTAGGATTGGAGGTTGAAGAGGAAAGTACTGATGCACTACAATTGGTAAGATTCATTAAGCTACAGCTTAATGAGGAGTAATGTTCAGAATGAAAATGAGAAGGGTTTGGGTGTTGGCTAACCACCACACAACAACATGGTCTACAGTTCACCATGCTTACAGACATAAGAAAAATGGCTGGTCCATAAGCAACGGCTTATGGTAAAGACTTCTCAAAATCGGTTTATTGGTTGACATTTTAAAAAAAATTGTTGGTTCTCAACTCACCTTGCTGCATAGTTGAAGAGTTGGTAGGTCCGGATCTCAAACAGTTTCTGGTAAGACTAATCAAATCTGTTGATAGCTGATAGTTTGCTAAAAACTATATGGTTATCAATGCACCATGTTATGACAATGAAGCATTGGCTAGTCCAAAAGCAAACGGTTTTTGGTAAAGACAAGTCAAATCCGTTGATAGTTGGTAGTTTACTCAAAATTACAAGGTAATCAATTCATTGTTGTTTACAATTTAAAGAATTGGCTATCCCAAAGAAAACGGCTACTGGTAAAGGAATATCAAATTCGTTAATGGCTGGTAGTTTGCCAAAAACTACAAAGCCAACTTAGTTGGATGTTGTTGTGTTGCTGAGAAGACATGTTGCTGATAAAGATGGATAGCTGAAGATGTCAAAATTATCAAAGATCAAGATCAAGATTTGACAGAGTGTTTGGATACATCGAAGAAACTTGAAGTTAACAAGTGAAGTTCAAGTTTAGGGGAGGATTGTTAGGAATTTTGTATAACAGACTTAATTCTGGTAGTGTATTGTAGTTAGTTCTGCTAGTTACATAGTTAGTACTTGTAGAAGGATTATCGTAGTTAGTACTGGTAGTGTTAAATAGTTAATACTGCTTATGTAACAGTTAAGTCTGCTCACGCAAAAATTAGTTAGAGTTAAAGATATGCATGAGATATCTTAGGAAAGGATATGCATTATCTTTATACGTGTTTTGTAAAGCCCATTAGGGTTTCCTTAGTCTATAAAAGGAACCCTACGCATAGTTAGTAGATATAGTTCTACACAAGATCATAGAGATCAAATAGTAATCATAGTTTGTAATCTGTAACCTAAGCAGATTCAAAGCTTAATATAAAAGTTCTTTTGTGATATTCAATATTGTTCTTCTTAGCATTATTGATTAGATTCCGCATAATCAATAGTGTTTACTTAGTGTTTCATTATTGTTACTTTAGAATTATCTAAAGGAGCAAACTCTTTGCAAGCTAAAAGTTAAGATCTATTCAGTAAAACGATCCAACACTTTGATTGATGGACTAAGGATAGTGGGACAAATGGGCGTGAAAAACCTTCAAGCAAATGTGGATTCACGTCTAGTGGCTAATCAAGTGAACGGAACGTATGTTGTAAAAGAGGCTGACATGATCCGTTACCTGGAAAAGGTAAAAGCACTCACAGGAAGCTTCAAGGCATTCTCAATTAAACAAATC
>BQNB010168006.1:0-13933 GCA_026074375.1 Tanacetum coccineum
GAGATATATCTAACCACTTAACCAATCAATGAAGAACTAGAGAGAGAAAGGAATGGGAGGAAGGTTTCTAGTGAGAGAAAATAAAGAGAGAATATTAGATTGAACTATGTGAGAAATGAAACCAACCAACACCCTCTCCAAGCTATAAAAAGGGTACTTATACTCCTATTAGTGGCCGGCCATGGACCCTTTCATGGGCTTTCTATGGGCTTTAGCCTTTTTACTTATTTAAGGTTCCAAAAACTAGCTAAGACCTACGAGCTACATATATTACGTGTGACCGAGTCTTTTCTTGATTCCTAACAATCTCCCCCTAAGGGAGGTCACATCCTTTTACAAAAAATCTTAAGCTCTACATTCTACGAATGTCTTCGGTCTTTGCTCGTGGTCTTGAATCTTTATCTTTCAAATTCTTATATGCGTAGCGATCTTTAGACTTTAGGCTTGAGCTTGTTCCTTTAAGCTTGACATGCATGTGAACTTGAGCTTCTTTGAGATCATCAACCAAACATAATCTCTTAACTTATCTTGTGATCTTTCACCATCTTAAGAACTTGTAACTTTCGGACCGACATGCTTATACTATACTTGATCTTTAACTTGAAAGCTTGAATAAAGCATCTTTCTTAAAGTTCTTTAACTTTAACACTTCATTGCTTCAAGAAGGACATGCGATATCAGAGTATCGGAAGTCTTGAAACATGTACTTGAGCTTTCATGATGTCTTTACATATGTTGGTCGAGTATGAGCATGTGGCTATGAATCCTGACTTGTCTTGAACCAGCTGAGGCCACCATCGGGATTAACTGCATGAATGGGTTAGTGATAAACAACATATATGGACGAAAGTATCTTTGTCACTTCGTCGAATACTGTTGCAATAACCATGGTTCCTCGTTAATCATTATAAATACTGCCTGTGATCAAGTAGAATTCCAAAGAATCTCCTTGATAGGGTTTCGCAGCTGCACTAGCCGTTCTCATTACCAGAGCGTCTCAAAGCAGACAACAATATATGAGTGAACCAGTAAGACAAAGTGTAGGTCCTTGGTATAGGATCTGATTAGCCTTTTATAAGATGATAGCTAACTTGAATAAATTCAAATCAACTATGTAAGAGACACCGACAATGAATATCAAGTGTTAATGCGGAATCTTAACACAAGAATTAAGAAGAAACGATAATACTAAATTGCTATGAAGCTCTATGCTTCTATTGATATTTCTCAATCACGTACATAACATTCTGCCTTAGGGTTCCTTTTATACACCAAGGAAACCCTAATGGGCTTTACAAACGTGTGAAAGGATAATACACATCCTTTCCTAAGATATCTCCTAAGATATCTCTAAGATAACTATTACTATTCTGTTACATAAACAGACTTAACTATGAATAGACTTAACTAAATATGACTAGTACTAACTCTAGTACTGCTACTCTACTAGTACTAACTTAGTACTGCCAGACTTAACTTAGTACTGCTAGTATTAACTCAGTACTACCAGAACTAACTATTATACTACCAGACTTAACTGTTATACTACCAGTATTAAGTCTTTTACAATCTATTTCCCAACACAAAGTCTCACCGATTGAATCAAAAATTGATTTGAAAATCAATCGACGTGTCACTTGCTAAAGTGATTTTGCGACACATTGAGAGTGATGCATTTTAAAATTCATCAATCATCAATTCATAGCCTGGACCGAATCAATATCCATTGTCGCAAGTTTGATCCATATAGGATCTCATAAGTCACCTACCGCAGAGCTTGTTTGATGTTGGCTCTCGAAGGATTTCCATCGTCATTGTGAATACTTTAGTGTCATTTTGATGTTCTAGTAATATCACAAGGATAATGTGTAGGACTCTTAAGATATTACTTATTTTCACAGTGTATGAAAAACAAATATTGGAATAGTGTCCTAGTAAGATTTATGGATGATCTCATTTGGCTCTAGACACGATAGTGCACTTTTAGTTTTAGTAATCGGAGGCTGGAGCAGACTGCCACCTTTTCAATACCAAATAACTCGGAATGAGAAAGTCGATAGAAATGTGTGTAATCTCTATGAGAAATGAAACAAGAGTCTTTTGAGAGACCTTGAGTGGCTAAGGAGGGTTGTGCCCCGCATCACTGGGTCCATGATGACTATCTTTAATACCAGACAACAACTTAGTGTTTCTGATAACATATGTATTGACCCGGTTTCTGCCTAAGTGTAAGGAGGGCTTCTTTATTTTCACCCTTTATATTAACTTTTCTTTTTCATTCTTCAACTCTTTTAATGCTTACCAAGACTTCATCACTAACACTTTGTTGGGTTTGTTCCAGTGTTAGCTCTATCTTAGTATGCTTTTTTCCCTTTTCTCACTTTTTCTCCTTTTTATCATACCTATGGACTTCTATTCTAACTAATAGAATGTCCCTGGGTAGATCCCTCCGGTTCTGGCTCGATCGTGGGAATGAACACCTATACCTAACCACCTTATAACTCCAATTAATTAAATACATGGTCGGTCTTTTGGTATTGTTCTCAGCCTTAAAACTATTTGAAAACATCGATCAAGGTACTTTGTGATATAAATCAAAAACTTTAGTACCTCGATGGTTTTTCTTTTCAAAATTGCTCCCCATATGTGCATCGATATTCATAATTTTTTTGCACATACGAGGAAGAAGCTGCACTAGAGTCATTCAGATCACATTTTACAAGTTATATATATTTTAATCATTTTCTCCCCTTATCAAAAATGTCAAATCTCTTGATATTTTGAATATTAATTGATTCAAATATGTATAAAAATTATTTTGGGGAGAAAAATGTTCTGATTATATATAATAAGCCTTATTAGGATCATTTTAATGCTCCCCTCAATTTCTAAGGGTATTGTATGGTGTTTGAATACGTTAATTTGAAAAATTTTGAATTTACTAAGAAATTCTTGAAAATTCATACTCAAACACTATATATGCCTAATTTTAGTCTTACACTACTTATTTATATATTCACAAGATTTATAAATACGAGAGAATGACCTTTAAAGAGTAGAACAAGATATGACAAAGTCATATTGTCCGCTGAAGCAGTCGAAGGTCTTCCCCGTATTCTCTACCACCAATGAACTTTTCCAAGCTCCTCATAATTCTTCTATCCAGCAGCTTTTGATTGATGGCTTTGATCATGATGCGGGTTATGTTGATCCAAGCTGGTCCATTGCCTCCTCCTCATGGTTTTATTATACCCTAAGTGTAACTCATGAAGCATTTGACTCAGAGTGTCACGAAATGAAATGAGAGTGCCGTCAATGAACTTGTGAAGCTCGTCAGCACCCATGAATTTCTTTCATTTTAGATTGTCTTCATAGATCACACCTTGAGGATTTGAAAGAGTGGTGTACGCTGGTCTGTGGGACATATCTACATCTTGAGTTCTTGGCTTGGTGAGGTTGAGCTTCTTCTGGTAACTTTCTACCCCCAGCTGAAGGTCTTCAACCCTTACCTGAATAACAGTACTTATTGCAAACCTACGTAAGCTCGTTGCCAGATGAACTACGACATTCCCATCGAGGTTGTTAAGTTTGTTTTAAACAATGAGACGTGGCATGTCTTCAATATCTTTTAGATGCAGTCTCTTGAAATCACCTTCCTTGAAAGTGTACAGTTGTTGATCTACTCTTTTAACAATAATTTCCTCCAAGTGACCATACCCGTACCACTCGTTCACCTTGACACAGATGACGCTTAGAATACTCTTGGTCGAATAAACATCATGCTTGGACACCATTTTGGATGTATAACCATAAAAATTCTGGCGTTTGGTTCGCTAGTGAGAAATTCCCAAAAGAGCATATCTATCATAAACAACCTTTACCGTACTTCACAGGTTAGGAACCATGTCTTCAATGCCCTTTAACTCATACCTTGCAGCTTTAGACTTTGTCATGGAGGCTGTGTATTTCTTGTCATTGCTTCCTCCTCTTAGATATTCTAAGTTATTGTTAAAGAAGAAGTTAGCTGGGACAATTTGACGACCTTGGGACAACATTTGCATAGGTAGAGGTTTGGTAAGATCATAGGGACAACGATAACCCTTAAGATTGTTCCAGTCAAGTTTTTCAGACAAAGCACGAAAGCATTATTCCATGGTGTAGTCTAACTCCACATAACTTTTACACGTTCCTTTTAGTAGATTGTAAGCCGGTTGTTAGCCTTATTTTCTATAAGTCAAACAAGAATGTTTACGGTCATCTTTGTTTAGATTAAGTCTTGTGATGTAATAGGCTAGTCGGGTTTAACAAGCTTGGACGTTAAGCTAATATTGTCCTTGTTATGGGCTCAAAGCCCAAGATAAGCCAAGCTCGGCCCAAGTAGTAAGCCCATACACCATCTAGGAGGCTAAGGGTATAAATAGGACCCTCTCCACACATGGAGAGGACGTTGGTTACATTTGCTTCACTTTGTATGTGTGTGTAATCATCCACCACTCCTCTCTTTCTCTCTAATCTAATCTTTCAACTTTCCTTTCTCTCTTTTCTAGCTTATTCCATTTGGCTTATTATTATGTTGCTTATTGTTGTGAAGTGATTAATATTTGGGATAACAAGTGGTATTACGAGCCACGGGTGGATTTAGTGATTACTTTTGTAGTTATTAAGCTTAATCAGACTGCTTATTTTTATTTTTATTTTTTTCCTTTTTGTGGCTTATTTTACTTTTAGGCTTAATTATGTCTAGACGTACATGATTTTGGGCTTCTATTACTGTACGACTTATTATTTGTTTATGGTTCAAAACAGTGCTCTTTTCTATGTTTGAAAAAGTCAACAAAATAGGGTTATATTATGGTTTTCAATTTTCATGAATGCCTTGTTACTCTCTTTCTAAAAAATGCTTCTAGCTTATTTTTACTACATATTTGTGTGCTTATTGTTCAAAATAGCATTTGTGGCTTATTTCAAAACCGTAGCTTATTTCTAAGCAAATTTGACCACGACTTATTCTTCTTTATTTTGTCTTGATTCTTAAGCGTGTTTAAGATCTAGCTCTACAAGTTATTGTGTGCTTATAAACAACTTATTAAGAATCAAACATACCATATTTGGTTTTCTTTTTTGTTTGAAAGTTTTTGGTACAAAAAGCATAGAAAAATCATAAGACACAAGGATTTAGTTGTTATTTTGAATCGTCAATGTGTACTTTCTTTACACTTGATTTATTTGTAGCTTATTCCTAGCTTAAATGAACTCCTATGAAGCTTATTTGGTTCGTTTAAGCTTACTTATTCAAGGAATTCAATGTAGCGGTTTATAGAAGGAGTTAGACAAGAATTGTACTCGTCTTTGTTTGGTAGTAGAAAGTTAGCAAAATAACAAAATATAGTACCGATAGTGGTTAGTCAGTGGTCCCCAAAGTTTGTGTAGCGGTTTGCTATATTAAGAAGCGGTTTACAAATTCTCTTTGGTAGCAGTTTGATCAAACCACTACCATAGCGGTTTAACAGGTGTTATAGCGGTTTACTCTTTTCTTTGTCAACCTAAACGAAACTCTGCCAAAATTTAATCGTTTCTAAAAAAACATGCATTAAAAACAAGTCATATAAAATATTTAAGCTTAAACGATTAAGTTTTGAGTTGTTTCAGGTTTTTTGGGTTTCAACTTTGTTGTTTGCGGGTCTTCTAACCAATATCATTACGATCGCGGTCCTTCATAGATTATCGTAGCATATATACATTTATGTTATCATCAAAAAACGAGATCAAAAAAGGGAAAAACGAATTGAAAAGAAAAAACATATATCCTACAAAGAAGACGAAGGATACAGTGAATGCATAATTTTTTAATATAATTTAAAATTTTGATTTTACATTTTTAACCTTAATTTTTAAAAGCTTTCCATTTTTAACCTTTAGTTTTAAAAAGGTTTACAATCAGCCCATTTACATTAAAATAATTTCAACCATAACCTTTTACCTTTAGTCATTTTTTATTTTTCACCTTCATTTTTCAAAAAATTCACTATTAGTTTTTTTGTTTTCGCAAATTTTTATTTATTATTTTATTTTTATTTATGTAGCCCTTTAGCTTTAATTAATTTCATTGTTAGTCCTTAGTTTAAGATTTCTAATAATCGTTAATTAATCTCAAGTAATTTAACGTCAACAACGACTTTTTTTGAATAAAAAACCACAACAAATCACTTTATCTACTTAAGATCTATAATTCATTTCACAACAACTCATATAAAATGGAAACGAAAGATGTGCAAGCAATGAAATACCAAATGTCAAAAGCAAAAGAGAGATGCATGGCATATTTTCGTTCTTTTCATTCACACCTTCAGGTTCTTTCTACAGAAGACTTAAAAGGAACTCACATCAAACATGGATTCAAACGGGCATATATGTCACTCTTTGGTCAAGATGATGATGCTTTCACAAGTACGATGCTTCTCAATGTAGATCAACTACAAAAGCAACTTGACAAAGACGAATTTCAAGAAGATGGATCCATGGCAGCCTTTTGGGTGATCAATAGACAGTTTTAGAAGTTCATCGATTCGCAGTTCACTTTGGATTACGACAGTCAAATGGCAGACAAGTATTTTGCTGAATACACTGGAATCAAAGTTAAACAGTTCATAGAAACGTTACTTCAACACATGACTAATGTTAAGAAGTCTATTGCTGAAAGAACATGTCATAAAAGACTGTATGACAGAAGGATGAATAAAAGACAGATGGAGACACAAGAGAGTAAAGTTGAGTTGCGTAAAGAATTGGATACAAGTTTGGTTGTCACTGAAAGCAGTGGGATAGAATCTGGAAAGCAGGATACAAGCAGCAAGTTAGGGAATGATGCAGATGTTTACAAGGCAGATATCAAACCCGTATACGATAAAGGGCCAATGGCTGAGGTACAATTGACTGTTGAATGTAATATCTTTGCTACAGGACAACAGCATGCTGAGCAACCTAAAATCATTAATGAAGGTAGGGTTGACCAGTATACTGAAGAATGTCAAGTTGAAAGTTCTTTGCTTAGTTCATCACTTGATAACAAGACAACTGAATTTTCAAACCAATCTCTCGAGTCTGAAAATATTTGTCTCAAAAAGACCGTTGCCCAATTTCAAAAGGATTTTTCAAGAATGGAAACACATTGTATTGCTCTTGAACTTAAATATTAAAATCAATCTGTAAAATCCGGGCAACATGGTCAATTTTTGAAAGAAAAAAGTAATGAAGCCAAGATTAAACATGACATAGATGAAATTGAAACAATTAACATCGAATTAGAACATAGTGTGGCTACATTACTTAAGGAAAATGAGACTTTGAAAAAGCATTACAAAGATTTGTATGATTCTATTAAAATAACAAGATCTAAGACTATAGAACATACAACTTCTTTGCTTGCTAATACTGCTGATTTAAAAGCTCAGATTCAGGAAAAGGTTTTTGCAATTGCTGCTTTAAAAAATGATTTAAGAAAGTTAAAAGGAAATAGTGTAGATACTAAGTTTGCTAAAACATCAGTCTTGGGGAAACCGGTTTTACAATCACTCAGAAATTAATCAGTTGTTAGACAACCGAATGCGTTTAAACCTGAAAGACATAAAATTTCGAAACCACGGTTTGCCTCCCAAGTTGATGTGAATAACAATTTGTCAAAACCAGTCACTCAATATTATTTGCCTAAAGGAAGAGAATATGCTTTTGTAAAACCTAATCATGTGATTGCATCTAGCGAATCTAGGAATAGTTCTAAAAACATTCCAAGATTTAGTTCAAATGACATGGTTCATAATCACTATCTAGAGGAAGCTAAGAAAAAGACACAACAAAAAGATAGGAATTCAAAATCTAATGTGATGCATTCTACTAAGCTACAAAACACCACTAATGGTAGCAAACAAAAACCTATGAGCATTAATCACTTAACTAGGAGTTTGCTTGCATCTAAGAGTAGTTGTGTAATGTCAAATGTTGTGCCACTAGTAGATCACTCTAGGAATTCTAGTCCTTTTTTAGATTCCAAATACTTTTTTTGTTCTACATGTCATAAATGTGTCTTTAAATCAAATCATGATGCTTGTATAACAAAACTCCTGAAGGAAGTAAATTCACGTGCTAAGGTTAAATCCCATAAGACTAGAAACAGTAACAAACCCGTAGAACAGAAGAGTCATACTTAGAATCCTAGTAGGCAGATCTTTATAGGATATAGTATTTCTCCTAATAAGTCTTCCGCTGTGTATGAGAAAATGTCTCCTAGATCTTGTCTTAGGTGGAAACCCACGGGTAGAATTTTTGATACTGTTGGTCTTAGATGGATTCCCACAGGAAAGTTACTCGACTCTTGCACGGGCAAGGTTGACAGTGAAACCCCACATGGTTCTAATGTAGATATCTCTAAAATTCATGAATACAAACAAACTCTGGATTTAAGTGCATGTACATCAATCAATGTTCAGAAGAAACAAAGTATTGATTTAAGTGCAGGTACATCATATAATGTCAAGAAGAAAAATCTCAGAGTGTGGTTGCTGAAAAGAATGATATCTCAGAAACCAGTGTTACAAGGGATTCACAACTGATCAAAAGACAATAGCGTTTAAACACAACAGTTCAAGCCTCGAACCTCAATGTCAAAGACAATGATGTTTGAACAAAACGGTTCAAGCCTTATACCACAACGTCAACAAAAGTTCCTATAGCAGATATGATAGTCATGACGTCGATGATAGAGTTGGAAAGTCTATTCGGTCCTTTCTTCGACGAATATTTCCATAAAGAAAATCAAGTTGTTTCAAAGTCTTCCGCTGTTACTACTACTGATGCATCCGATAAACTTCAACAACAACTAGGTTCAACTTCATCTACTTCAACTCTAGCAATAACTGTCACTGCTGATAGAAACTTCGACTTGTAAATATTTTTGTTTTTCTCTTTATTTTGATTTATAAATATTTTTGAAAAAGAGAATACAACAATATAAAACCAACAAAAAGAAAATACAAAACATAAAATCTAGAAAAACACAATATAAAATCAGAAAATTTTCAAAAATACCAAAAAGAATCTTCTCGACATGTCTCTTGGAATCGATAATATTTACGTACCTAGAAATGTCGAATAACATTGACACGGGTGTGTAAATGAAGTTCGAGCAAGGGTTCAAATGTTTTAAAACATGTCATTTCTAATGTTCTTAATGACTTATGTACATCTCAGTGCATAACTCGGACCCTAATGTAATAGGGAAGTGTAGCTTCAGTGCGCTTACTCTACAAATAGAAGAGAAGTCTTCTATCATGGTTTTTCAAACCGTTGAACATAATTTTCAAAAAGAACTTTCAATGTCAAATTGTTTACAATATAATTTATGGTATCCTTCCATAAAAATTAGTATTTGTTAAAATTGTGTGTTCAATACTCCATTCCTCAAATAAGTTTAAAAAGTGTGGTACTCACAATGTCATTTTATGTGGATCAATTTTTGAGGGGGAGCTTTTAAAACCAAAGCCTTTTAATGTATTTTGGGTACAATTCATAAATGTTAATTTTATGTATCTAAAAACATTTCGTGAAATTAAAATATGGGAATTATAATGTCAATTAATAATATACATTGTTCATTGATATGTGTTTAATCACATATCAATTTTCCTTATTAAAATGAGCTTAAATGACCAAAAATGCATGAAAATTACATTGTATATGTGTGCTTTGTAAATGGTATGGTGCACGTAACGGATATATCAAGAATGGACAAAAACGAAGCCAAAAAGGACAAAAAACAAGCACGAGATTGGAAGAGCATGGGAAAATAGAGCCGAGAGCATATTCATCTTTAATGGGCCAACCCGTACCCGTTTAATGGGTTGGGTCATCCCATTAACCTTTGAATTACACTAGCTTTTTATAAGCCTAAAATATTAATACAAATCCAAGTCCAATCCATACTATTCCTGTCCAAGCCTAAAGAAAAGCCCAATCTCATAACCCAGTCCAAGTCAAACATATAATAAAACACGGGTCAGTATTACTGTTCATGTTCCCTCCCAAAAGTTACCCTAAAACGAGTAACAGGTTAATCTCTACCAATCCACCACGCTCCCTCTCTTCTAGAAGGCCAACGTAGCACCCATTACATCATTACCTTGACACGTTGGCAATCCTAAGCATTCCTATTGGTTGTTGATGCGTGGAGGCAATCTAAGGGTAGATTGAAGATTGGAATTAAATCAAGGGCTTGGATTGAATGATATTAGACACTCCTTTTGCTCCTATAACCTTCTCTCGTTGGCTATAAAAGGAGGCTCAATCACACAGTTTTTGATATATGGATTAGTGTAGTTTTTAGTAGCTTATTAGTGTAGCTTTAGCTTATTTATCAGCTTATTAATGTAATTTTCCTTTCAAAAGCATGGTAACCTCTTTTCATTTAATAAAATGTCTGTTTAATTTAAATTGTGTTTTAAATTCATGCTTTACTTTTATACAAATTCGTTTAAAATGTGTTTGAGTTTACCTAAATAAGCTTAATAAGCTCTAAATAACCTAATAAGCTAGTTGTTGTTCAGTTAAGCTTGATTAAAGCTTAACTGAATAAGCTATTCATACAAAACACTTGCTAAGTCAATTTAAGCTTAATGAGGATGATAAGCCAGAAATGGATGGGCTTATTGGACTTTACCAGCTTGTTTTCAACAAGCCGGAGTTTGTAGATAAGCTCTAAAGAGCGCTTAAGTCCTTGTTTTGAGCAAAGGACAAGGTACTCTCTCTTTTACCTTTTTAAGCTTATTTTCTCATTCTGCTTATTGCTCTGCTTATTTGTGCGATTTCTTTTCTTAATTGTGCTTATTCTGTCTAATGTTGGCTTAATATGTCTAGTTTTTAGTTTGAAATAGTTTAGTTTAAGCTTTAATAGAAACTGTCCATTCATTAGTTAAATTAGCTTATTAGTTTAGCTTTTTAGAAAGTGCTTATTTGTCCAAAGTATTTGCTTATTTTTCATTAATATGCTTAGTTCATCATCTGTTTTCAAAAATCAAGGCTTATTTGGGTCTGATTTGGCTAGAAGTGAGTTTTCAAAGTTTAAAGGGGTGTTTTTTCTGTTTCTTTTTCTAAGTCTTTTTTTTTTTTTATTGTTTTCTTTTTTGGGTCTAAGCAATCTTAACTATTTGTTAAGACTGTATTGGTAATTTTTGGTAGTATCAATTTTGTTAAGCTTTAACTTAGCTTTAAAGCTAGTTTAATTAAGTCAAAAATAGGTTTTAACAAGTTTTGTAGCGTTTTTCATCATTTGTCTAAAGTTATAGTCTAAAGTTTGATTATCAGCATTATTTTTGTAGTTCTTAATTATCCATTTGAGTTGTAGTTTTTGTGGTAATTTGAGTTACAAAATGCCATCCTTGCAACCTTTTTTGAGTATTTGTTGTTGGATTTTCCATTTATGATTGTGATTAAAAGCAGTTTAGTAGGTTAGTAATTGGTTTAAGCTTAAATGTCCAAATGTGCAGACCATTTGAGGCATAAACCTAGCTTAATGGTGATTGCTTTTGATTTAAATTAGCTTATTGTGATCTGTGCTTAATCTGTTTTAAGTTTTTAGGTTGTCAAGTTAGCTTTTAAGTCTTAAAATTAAGCTTCTAGTCATTATTTTAAAAAAAGCCAAAAATATAGTAGAGTAGTCTGTCATTTTCAGTTGCCTTTTTCTAGATTATTTCTTAATATAGTTTGCTTAATTTTTGCTTATTTGTGTCATTAGCTTATAGTTCTTTATTTGTTTTCAACTTTCAGCTTAATATCTATAGCTTATTAGTGTTTTTCACTAGCTTGAAATGTGTCAAAAGTCCTTAAAAAGTGTCTTTTAGAATCAAACTGTCTAAATGGTTTTAAGTGCTTTTCCAGCTTATTTGTTTGCTTATTTTAAATCATAATTGCTTATTAGGTTTAGGTGTTGGTCTGTTTCAGCTTATTCGTGTTTTCTTGTTGTTATGAGTCTTTAAAGCCAAAAGTCTAGCTTGTTTTCTTTCTAAGTATTAAGTGAACCAAAACTGCCACTTTGTTTTTTGTGCTTGTTTTCTTTGCTTTTTAATAAGTTTTAGCAATAAGTCTCTTTATTTAAAGGTGCTTATTTTTACTTGTTCTTTTGCTTTTTCAAAAAGAAAATAAATAAAAAAATTCCCAAAAAGATAGTCATAGGACTCGAACCTATGACCTCCCTCTCACAACACACACACCTTAACCATTGCGCCCTTGGGACTTTTTCGTTAAGTGTTGGTTACATTTTATTCTTATATTAGGTTTAGTCTTAAGCTTATTCGGCTTATTTGATTTTTCGCAGCTTATTGGTAAAAGCTTTTTCACTCATTTTTCTTTGTAAACCCTTAGAATAGTGTCTAGTATTTTTAGTAATTTTCTCAAAATTTTAGAATTAAGTATAGTATTTTTAATCTAATTTTTAGTTTTATTTAGTTAAAAAAATAGTTTTATTTAGTTTAAAAAATAGTTTTAATTAGTTTAAAAATCTAAAAAAAAATATTTTCTGTCAGTTAAAAAATAGTTTAATTCATTTTAGTTTAAGAAATTGATTTGGGTTTTAGAATTTAATTGTATCTTTAGATATTTTGTTAGTTATTTTTAGTTATTAATTAGTTTTAAATTGCCTTAAATGTCTTTAGGACTTTTTAAAACAGGAGGCTGCCTTAATTTCTAAATAAGCGTGTGCCTTTATGTGCTTTCCTTTTGCGTTTTTAGTTTTAGAATCCAAAATCCAAAAATCGATTATTCAAGCACGCGATCACGAACCGAAACAAGATTTTCAAATTCACGCTTCGTTGGGAAAACGACTCGGGAACGATTTGAACTTTATCCTTTCCTAAGGGTAATTTTCTCATCAATACTTTCCGGAAATATATCTTATTAGTGATTAGCTTATCGCTCTTTCACAAGAGCGATTTGCCTTAGTTGCTTATATTATATATATACTAAATTGATTAATCAATTTTTGGCGCTGTTGCCGGGGAAGTGTGTTACGATTATCGCGTTGAAGTTTGAAGATTAGTGCATTGAAGACCCTTCCCCGTGAAGTTATCGTTTTTTGTGAATATGTATTTTACATTTCTTTATTATTTTTCATTTTCTTTTATAGAAAACTATAAAATACAAAATATTTTATTTTTCTCGATTTATTTTTGTGGATTTATTTTCCTACAATACTTTCCTAAGTATTTAAAATTCCAAAAAAATAAAAAACCACAAAAGAAACCGTGTTGTCAATTGTTAAATCGGCTCACCTTTAGATTAACAAACTATAAGAGAGGTATAAGGAGGGTTGATCCTACGAACTTCGACCCGAAAGGAGAAGGTTTTTAAAACGCTTCGCGCTTACCCGCTCCTCCGCTTCTTTGTGCGTTTTCTTGAGAGCTACCGTGAACTTTTGACTATCGGTTCCAAAAATATTTTTCTTATTTTTCTTTTTACATATTATTATTTCATTATTTCTTTTTATTTGTTAATTTCAAAATCTAAAAATATTCTCCTTTACCCCCTAATACGTTTAATTCTTTATCGATATGTTTTCGTTCAACCAACGTGGTTGCTTTGGGTGTGGAGGCCCGTTAGATGGTTTACTTTGCCGACGGTGTACTTGCGAGTGGTGTGGAAATAATCTTAGAAATGGATTTTGTTCGTTTTGTGCTTCAAGAGTTGGAAATTCATTCGTTTATGATCCAAATCCGAACTCTTTCAATGATTCTCCAAACAACTACCCTCCACAGCCCCAGACATACTCCTGTGAGTTATGTGGGGACGATTCTCACTATGGTTTTGATTGTCCGCCACGGTTACCGCTTGTCTATGAGCAGGAACCGTGCTACAATTAAAACTTTGGTGATAATTATTATCCATAAAATTT
>BQNB010168009.1:0-13933 GCA_026074375.1 Tanacetum coccineum
TTTCTCCTAATTGTTACGCACAAACCATTCCACAGCGGGAAATGCAAGCCTTTTGCCAATAAAGTAACCATAAAGTGAATTTTTCATTCTATCATTTACATCATGACCGGCTACGTATTTTCCATCGTGGGTATAACTGTTTGCAAGACAATAGACTTCGGACCAGCATTAATGCCATTTGGTTTATCAGTAGGTTCATTTAAAGGAGCAGTAACCCCACTTGTAGTAGTAATAACTTTAGTCACACAAGGAGCCGTAGCTCCACTCGTATTAGCAGTAGGATCAGTCCTTCCGCTAGTAAAACCACTCGTGTTATCAGCCGGGATACTAGTAAAGTTACCAATGTGAAATCCCGTATTCCCTTCCTTCACCACATCTTCCTGACCACGACCAGGTGCAATCTCACTCATCATGTTGCTTTGGTTATTGATGTGTCGAACACGAGTAAGTTTTAAATTTATAACTCGGTTACCGGATTTCTTAGCAACACACACGAGCAAGTGTACTCATCCGTTAGTAACAAGAGATGATTGGTAAGCCGGGATCGTTCATGAGGATTTTTGTGTTTTGATGATGTTTTAAATTTAACTTTAACAATTCCTAACAAGCAAGCAAAGATTATGATGAAAATTTAGATGATTAAAACTACACTTGATTACACTAGTTTGGGCAATCCGATTTGCATGATTGTGATAAATATCTTAACATGTTGATTATGATAATTAGATGGTGATTTAATCTATTATTTTCAAAACCTTTAATCTTTGTCAAGATTGCAAGTGACAAAAACAAGCTTTAAGTTCAATCAATCAATTCAAGACTAATTCAATTTTAATTCGTTTGATTCGCGATTCATTTCACAAACTTGTTAACACCCACAATTATGTTTCTTGTTAGATCAAATCGATTAAGAAATGGTCAATACAAAAGGTAGCCAATCATAGACAAAAGGCGACGATTGATTGTTAACAATAACTCTTTTGACCTATGAATCCCTAACCAATCCGATTTGATAAAACAATGTCACTATGAAACATAAGCATAGATGGATCTTAGAAATAGCTTAAAATGAGTAAAAACATGTTATCACAGTCATAATCAAATCATTATGCCACAAACATCATCTAATCAAGTGCACAAAGGCATTAGCAACTCATGGCAAACAAAGACATAAATCCAGAAGTTTTAGTATTAGAAAACATGACTAAAATGTCTCACAAAGTTTGTAAAAAGATTACCAAAGATGAGGCTTTGATGCCTTAAAGATTGGCGTTGATTTCTTGATGATCTTAACCTTCAAATGATGGCTTCTTTCTTCTTCTAGCTTATGTGTTTTTTCTAAGGTTCTAGGGGAGATTTATAGCTTTGAGAGAGAGTGCTGGAGAGATTAATTGATATGATTTGTTGATTCTTTAAAGTATGGAGATGTGTTTTTAAAACCATGGCTACAAGGGTCTATTTATACTAGTAGGAAGGCCTAGGGGTATTAAATAGTTTACTTGGGGCTAAAGGGTAGTTAAATGCCAGGGAAAAGAGTTCTAGAATCCTCTTGATCGTTTATAAAGCTTCAAGGTTAACTTGGAGAAGATGACATAATCCAGCCGCGCGACAAATTTTCATGTCGGGCGGCTTCTTTTGGTAATTTTTTTGGGGGTCAACTCATAAAGCCGGGCGACAACTCCTTCGTTTCAGCATGCACTTTTCTTGATTCTTCGTTTAAGCTTCCTGATTGAGCTGTGCTTGGTCATGGGTCTTTATAACTTCATTTTAGATTTATCTTGGGACTTGGAAGCATGAATGATTGGTTCTTTTGCTTTTGAAATGCTTCCCGGACTTGGTCTTGATGCGGGATTCTTCATACTTGTATAAAACTTCATTTATTCATCATTTCTTTGCCATTTTCTTGTTTTTCACGTACTTGGCTACAAATAGACTTGCAAACATAATTTGGTACGATTAAATAACAAAAGCATATAAAAATAGCCAAATAACATATACAAAAGTACGGCTAACGCGACTAAAAACATACTCAATTTGAGCGTTATCAAATCCCCCCACACTTAAACTTTGCTTGCCCTCAAAAGAAACTTCAAAGTTTTGGATGGCGAAGGCGATGGAAATTATGTTATCAGAATTTCAAATGATGCGAACACTTTTATAAAACTCAAGCACGAACACGGGACAAATTTGTTCATTGATATCTAAAGGAGACACTCACACTTGATAGCCGAAAATACTTGTCGAATGTTGGAATTTTCGAGATGATGAGGGAATTACTACACACGGCCTCAGGAAAAAGCGTTGCTCGAGATTCTTTTAGATGGATTTTTCGTCGAAGGTGAGACCCGGGGTTTGATGGTATTTAGGAATGTAAAAGGCGATGTCTTGGTGGTCAAGATGGATGGATTTTGGCATTTTAAACCTAAAGAAAATTATTCCAATCAAAACAAGTCAAAAGAAAGTTTTTGGTTTTCTTGTCTATTTTTATGTTTTATATTTTTCGTATATGTCGAATAATTTTGAAAAAAGTATGATTGTTTTTTTTATCGAAGAATATATTTACACACGTTTCTTTTGAAATCAAGTTTCTGAAATTGCAACTTGTTTTTACGGATATTAACAATGTCTCAAAAACATTTCTTAATCCTTCCATTTGTTCTTGATAATTTTTTTTTGAAAATTTATTTAACAAAGTGTTCATATGCACGAATTAGATGACGATTTTACCAAGAAAATGGTTTTGGAGAAAATGATTCGTCAATGGCGGTTTTGATGATGAAGAAGAGTTTTGAAACAGTGAAGAAATAAAAAGGAGGGACTGACATATTCGTATGTCAGATGCACGATTCCCCCGGTTCCTTCTTGTGGAGGGAACCGGATTTTATAGCTGATGGAACCGGCGGAGGACGTAAAATAAAAATGTTATTTTTTGTTTTATTATATATGTGTATAATTTTTACTACTTATGTGATTTGGCCCATCAATAATTTAACAAGTTTTACTAATGATTTAGTTAGTTTGCTACTTATTTATTTTAGGGCGTTTCAACGGGTGACAGTGGTGACAATACTTTATATAAAAGATAAATGAAGAACACGCGATAATCACAAACAAAATAAAAGGAGAAACGCATTACATGTATTTCATTTCAATGCTTAATGAAATACAAAGGATAGGAAATACAATGGTAATGTAAAATGCTATAACAAAGAACAAATCTCGATACGAAAACTTGAACATCGGGTAGAGGAGCATTAAGAGCGAGAGAATGATGACGATCATAACAGGGCTTAACATTTCCAAGAGAATTTCCATGGATAAAGGTGATCGGTAGGATTGAGTGAGAGGGAAAATGAGATGGTTTGATTTTTGAAATTAATGGGAGTGGTAGTGAAAGAAAAGAGTTTATATAAAAAACATGGTAGCCGTTTGGATTTATGGGTTTTCGTGAAGAGGGGTTTGAATTTGAATAAAGGAGCTTAATACCCAAAAGATTACGATTAGACGCAACGACTTGGACGGATAAAGCTAGAAGAAGATTTAAGGATGAAGCAAGTAAGGTGTGCTAAACCGAGAATATTTTCCAAGGTAATACATATAAGGCCCAAATAGTAAATTAAGAATAAGCCCAAAAAAATCACACGGCCCATAACTCAATCCATTTACACATAATCACATAATATATATTTAACGAGCATAGACAAAGATAAAATAAAATTTAAAAGCGTACCTTTTAGCATTTTAGTTTGATTTGCAAACGATTGAATCCACATAGATTCATGATGCTCATTAATGAGCCTAATCCGATAATATTTCTTCTCATTTTTGTTTTAAGTCCAAAAATATTTTTGATCCAAACTTATATAATTATTTTTATTTCGAAGTACACTTTCAATAGTCCACGCTTTAGCCTTTGAAAATGATGCAAGTTTAAAGAGAATATTTTGACATACTTCTTTAAGTATTTTTGCCCAAATGAATTGACTGAATTTTGAGTTTCCAAAAATCATTATTATTAAATGGAAGATTTTATTTATAAAAGTTGTTTACTGAGCCCCGGTACCCTTGCCTTACATTGTCCGGTGCCATTTCACAATGGTACCGTGGGTATCAGCTTAATAGACCAGAAACCAATATTGAGCCCAGGGCTTTACATTTTAACTAAAATAACTATATAGCAAATCATATATTTGAAATATCAAGATGTACCTACCCGGGATGAAACTTCTTAAGGTAACGGAGCTTCAAGAAAATTAGCGTCGAAAATCCATGATCATTAAGATGACCCTCTAAGCTTTTTTAAGGATTAGAAGACATATAGCAATAGATCAAAAAAATACGGTAAAAGATATACCGAATGTTTTATAAAATTAATCCTTCATTGTAGTTTTCAAAATTCATTTGATCGGATTTAAAGATTTTAAATTACAGTATATTCTAAAAGTCTTTGATAACCTTCTCTTGATACCAATTGTGGAAAACTAGAAGGGGAAGGGGGGTTGAATAGTTTTACCAATTAAAATTTTCGTTTCAAAAATTCTTTGTTAATTGTTTGAAATATTATTAGATCTAGGAATGAGTAAAAGACAAATAATCAATTTAACGAGACAAGCAAGAAGTAAACGTAAAGGATATACGCGACACGTGTTTATAGTGTTTTGGCTACAAGGACACCTTCCTTGCCCTGCTCCACTCCCCGAGTCACCTATTCGAGAGTTCATAATCACTAGACACCAAACTCCTTCAATCGGCGAAGAAGCCTCACAATGTTATTTACCCTTTATCCGGTACTAAGCTAAATACCGAGTCCTATCATGGAAGAACCAATCCTACGTAGCTTACCCTTTATTCAGTATTAAGCTAAATACTGAGTCCTAATGTGGAAAGACTGATGTGTTTCAAAAGCTTTAAATTTATAATGACTAAAAATACCAATTTTATCATAGGGAAACACACGGGTAAAAGTATAACCCACGTATGTAGTATAATATTTTTAGGCAAGACCATGTCGTCCATAGGGATTTGAGTAGTGTTCAAATAATCAGAAAGAAAATAGACTTTAACAATTTTGAAAATAACTTTTATTCTACTAGTGATAATAAAGATGACTACTCGGATAGTTGAAAATAATTTATAAGTAGTGGTAATGATTAAGACCTCACATATTTTAACTCATAAAAAGGATTTCTCGTCAGAAAACGTTTTCACAAATTAACTTAATTAACTCAAGACTTATATTTAGTAGGCTAGACCAAACGTGTCGCTCAAATGATCCAGTTACTTATTATATCAAAGCTTATTTTGTTTATCAGTTTACGAAAGTGGATTTCTCGACACAGACGATAAAGATCATAGACAAATCTTTAAAACCACATAGATCATAACGGGTCTTTCGACCTATACCAATATGATTATATAATCTAAGTTGATAAGCAAAACTGACAAGATAAGATATAATAGGGTTGCAACATAAGCTTGAGATTAAAGAGATCACGATCATACCAAACATTTATTCTTTATCATAACTTCACCGAGTAGTCATGAGAGAATTAGCCTCTCATGGATAAGGAGTTCATAACATAACTTGATTCAATAAGAAACTTCATTATTTCACTAAGTAGTATGGTGTTCTTCTTCGTTCTTGGTTGTTTGATCTTGAATCTTCAAAAGGTGTGGTGTTTATGCTTGGATAATGATTGGGAAGGATTAGATGAGATTGTTATATGTATGAGTTGATATGAAATGTGTGAGAAATTGTCTCTAATTATAGGCTGATTTCAGGGTAGAAGTGCGGCGCACAAGATAAATTATGCGGCGTACTTGGTGATTAAATGCGAAGGGAATTTAAGATTTATTGAAGAAGTGCGGCGCACTAAAGTATTTGTGCGGCGTACTTAGGGCGTTAATGCAATAGTATTTATGACTTCATTTATTCTTCGTAACCAGATAGGAAGTACGACACACAATCTTGTAAGTGTGGCGTACATAGGGAGTTAATGCACTATTTTGACTAAGTCTTTAATTCTTTGACTTTAAGGAGAAATGCGGCGCATAATTGATAAGTTCGGCGCACATTTTCCTTTTTCAGCTTGAGACTTTATCTTTTTCTTGTATCTTGATTTTTGAAGTGTATAAGTATTCGATATTTGTTTAATTTAAGCTCGGGATGTCTTTAAGTGAACCTGCAAGTATTTCATGCTATTAAGTATCGAAAGTTCACGAGAAATGATAAAATATGTATAAATAACGCCACCGAAAACATGTATAATTTAGGCGTTATCAAATCCCTCCATACTTAGCTATTGCTTGCCCTCAAGCAATCAAAGCGAGAAAATAAGATCATTTATCATGACGTAGAGAAAATTTGGATTTTACAAGAGTTTACATATTAACTTTTTAGGCATAGACATATAACATATGACCTCACAGGAGAATGTGTTTGATTTGTAATTCACTCGAGTCGCTCAGATAGGGTTTATATATTTCTATGAAGACACGCAATTGTACAGACATAATCTAGACAGCTACCATATGCTTGTACTTGACACATAAACATGACCGAAGGGTGGAACTTGATAATGATGAAGGATAATAGCATATACAAATCTTCATGTGCCGGAACTTAAGCCTTTATTTCTTTGAACTACTATATATATTTTTTCTTCTCTTTCTTTATTATATTATATGATTCTCCTCCACACTTAAGATGAAAAGGGGAGAAAGCATGGGTTGCCTCTTGAGAAATGCTTAATTTTTAGAGTCATTAGCTAGACTCCTTCTCCGATGTTACATTATTTGGAGAAGAAGGGTGTGAGTTCTTCCCTTCGGTCATTATAACTCTCTTCTTCATGATATAGCTTGAGTCCGTGGCCATTAACAATGAAGGTTTTGCCATCTTTTCCATATAGTTCAACATATCCAAATGGATATTGATGTTTTACAGTATATAGTCCAAGCCATCAGGATATGAGTTTTGGTTGTTTGAATTTGTATTTTGAGTGAAATAAATGCACTTTTTTTCCTTTTTTAAAGTCTTTTCTGATTTTTAATTTTCGGTCATGCCAGACTTTGGTTCGTGCTTTATATAGACGACAGTTTTCATATGCATGAAGCTGGAGTTTGTCTAATTTATGAAGTTGAAACATTCTTTTCTCACCAGTTATGATGTGATCAGGGTTGCAATTTTAAGTGCCCAGTATGCACGATGTTCAATTTAAAATGGCAAATGGTAATTTTTGCCATATATAAGTTTATAAGGTGTAGTTCTGATTGGTGTTTTGTAAGTGGTTCTAAAGGCCCACAGAGCATCATCAAGATTTCTTGATCAAACAGTGGGATTCTCTTTCATTGTTTTTTTAAAGATTCTTTTGAGGGCTCTGTTTGTATTTTCAACTTGTCCGCTCGTTTGAGGGCAGTATGATGTCGATAATCGGTGAGTTACTTCGTATCTTTTCATTACTTTTTCCATCAGTTTATAATAGAAATGAGTTCCTGTGTCGCTTATAATACCCTTCGGCATTCCAAAGCGAGATAATAGTTTCTTTAGAAAGGAGATAACGACTCTAGCATCGTTTGTCGGTAGAGCTTGGGCTTCAGCCCACTTGGAAACATAATCCGTAGCGACTAGAATGTATTTGAATTTGTAGGATTTTGGGAACGGTCCCATGAAATCTATACCCCACATGTCAAATACATCGCATACCTGGATCCTATTTAATGTTATTTCAACTCTCTTGGAGATATTTCCACTCTTATGACATGCTTCGCATAGGCGAACCAGAGTATGGGCTTCTTCTATGATTGTAGGCCAATAGAATGCGGAATTGAAAACTTTTTTAGCAGTTTTGTTGGTCCATAATGTCCATGGGTGGGTTCATGGTGACATTGATCTAGAATGGTTCGAGTTTCCGATCCTGAGATACATCTTCTAATCACTCCGTTAGAACATACTTTAAAAAGATAGTTTTCTTCCTAGAAGTAGTTTTTTAGGTCTGGAAAGAATTTGTTTTTCTGTTGATATGGCATTCCTTTTTGTATAGTGTTCCCTACCAAATAGTTTGCAAAGTCCGCGAACCATGATATTTCTTTGGTACTTATTTCCATGAGAGTTTTGACAGGAAAATTATCATTGATATCATCATCTTCACTAGTCTCGTCATTCTTAATTCAGGATAAGTGATCGATGGCAACATTTTCTGTGCCTTTTTGTCTTTTATTTCTATATTGAATTCTTGTAATAGCAATATCAAACGTATGAGACATGGTTTAGCATTTTGCTTTTTGAATAGATATTTGAGAACTGAATGATTGGTATAGACAACTATTTTGGATAACACGGGATAGGGTCAAAAAATTTCAAATGCAAAAACTACAGCCATGAGTTCTTTTTTAGTAACTGTATAATTTTGCTGAGCTGTATTGAGAGTTTTACTTGCAAAATGGATAGGGTGGAAATGTTTTTCATCTTTTTGTCCTAAGACTGCTCCAACTACAAAATCACTCGCATCACACATTAGCTCGAATGGATGATTCCACTTCGGGCTTATGATTATTGGAGTGCATGTAAGTTTTTCTTTTAATGATTTGAATGCTTTGTAACATTCATCATTGAAGTCGGACATGGTGTCTTTCTCAAGTAGTTTTGTTAAAGGATGGGCTATTTTAGAGAAAGCTTTTATGAAACGTCGGTAAAATCCTGCATGTCCCAAAAAGCTTCTAATGCCTTTCACATTAGTGGAGGGTGGAAGTTTGGATATCACATCGATTTTGGCTTTGTCAACTTCTAGTCCTGCTCCAGACACCTTGTGTCCAAGCACAATTCCTTCTTTAACCATGAAGTGACACTTTTCCCAATTTAGGACAAGATTAGCATCTTTACAACGTTTGAGCATTTTGTCTTAATTATTGAGACAATTTTCGAATGAGTTTCTAAAGACAGAAAAATCATCCATGAATACTTCAACGGATTCTTTGATCATGTCATGAAAAATTGCTATCATGCACCTTTGGAAAGTAGCAGGTGCATTGCAAAGGCCAAAAGGCATTCTTTTGTAAGCGTATGTTTCGAAAGGGCAGGTAAAGGTTGTTTTTTCTTGATCTATAGGATCGATGGGTATTTGGAAATATCCAAAAAAACCGTTGAGGAAACAAAAGTACTTATTTGCTGCGAGTATTTTAAGATTTGATCCATGAATGGCAACAGAAAGTGATATTTTGTGGTTGCATCATTGAGTTTACGATAATCGATACAAACTCGCCAACTAGTAATGGTTCTAGTTGTGACTAGTTCGCCTTTTTCATTTGTGACTACTGTGATACCACCTTTCTTTGGTACACAATGGATGGGGCTTACCCAAGGGTTGTCGGCAATTGGATAAGTTATTCTTGAATCGAGAAGTTTGACTATTCTTTTTTAACAACTTCCTTCATGTTTGGATTTAATCTTATTTGTTTTTGAACTATTGGTTTTTTATCATCTAGAAGCTGGATTTTGTGTTTGCGAAAGGATGGACAGATACCAAGAATATTTGTTATTTTTTAACCAAAAGCTTGTTTATGATTTTTTAAGAACTGAGATGAGTTTGTTTCTGTTTTGTTCAGAGAGTTGGGATGAAATGATCACATGAAGAAAAGATGTTCCTTCTAAGAAAGCGTATTCTAGGTGATTAGGAAGATGTTTGAGTTTAAGATCTGTAGGTGGTTCTTCAAGAGATTTCTTGATTTTATAATCTGTGTTGAATTTTATTTTTATGAAAGTTAATTCTTCTTCATTTTTAGGTTCAATATTTTCTTCTATATTCATTGCTATGAATTCATCAAATTCGATAAAGAGTTCATCTTCGAGAGGAGTTCCTTTGATAGAGAAAAGGATTTTGTTTCATTCATCAAGTAGAGCGTCGAAATCTTCTTCTAAGATTTCATCGATGATATCGATGCTAAAACATGTATCGTCATTAGAATAAGAGTGTTTCATTACTGAATCAATGGAAAAGATCATACGTTATGATCCAACTCCAAGATTGAGTTGTTTTTGTTTTATGTGGATTAATGCTTCTGCTGTGTGTAGAATAGGTCTTTTTAAGATTAGAGGAACTTTGATGTCTTTCTCCATTTCGAGGATAACAAAATCTACTGAAAAGGTGAATTTACCAACTTCGACTAGCATGTTTTCTGTAATTCCAACAGAGTATTGTAATGATCGGTCTGCTAATTGCACACTCATTTTGGTTGGTTTGACAGTTTCAAGAGATATTTTTTGATACAGGAAGTATGGCATAATATTAATGCTAACGCCAAGATCAGCCAAGGCGTTGCAAGAGAAAGTTTTGCTAAAGGTACAAGGAAAAAAGAAACTTCTAGGGTCTCTAAGTTTGGGTGGAACCTTGTTTTGAATGATAGTTAAGCATTCATCATTGAGAAAAGCTAAGGAGACTTGTTCTAATTTATGTTTGTTACTAATAAGTTCTTTGAGAAATTTTCCATAGTTCGACATTCCTGCTAGAACATCTACAAAAGGTACGTTGATTTGAGCGGCATGAAACACGTCAAGGAATTTTCCATATTGAGCTTCCATTTTCTCTTTCCTAAGACGTTGGGGGTATGGTATTCTTGGTTTGTATGGTTTCGGGATTGATGTTTCTTTAATTGGTTTTGGTGTTTGTGGTGTTGGTTCTTCGTCACCACTTTTGAATTTGATGGGGGTTCATCAATTATTCAGGTTAGGTGGTGGGTTATATGCTTTTCCACTTCTGGTAGAGATTGCATTACTTGCTCGTTTCGAGCTTGCGGTGGTTGATAGGGTTTGGATGAGCTTCCTATAGGGTTTGGTTAAATATTACTTGGAAGGGCTCCAGAAGGTCGAGCATACTGCTTGTTAGTAAGTCTGTCGAATTTTGCTTCTAAATTTTGGATTGATGCTTGGTGGTTTTTGGTTGTGGACTCTAATTTTGTTTTGAGATCCATAAATGTTTCTTTCATGAAGAGATTTGTTGCTTGTTGGGATTTTATAAAATCACTGAGTTGTTTTTGGAGATCTGGTTTTTCGTCGGTGTTAGGTCTATGGTAGTCTCTATTATAATCGAATCTTCTGACAGAACACCAATGATCATGATTTGAGTCGCGATCGCGATAATAATTATAAAAATGGGTACATCGGAATGTTTGCATAAATTTTGCTTCTTCTTCACGAGTTATGTGTGTGTCATTCTGCAGCTATTGCATTCGGTTTAAGATTTTTCTTTCATTTATTTATACTGAGCGTCCATCTTTATGGCCATGGCATCCATTCTTGCCATAATTTTGTTAGTATCAGAATTACTGCTGCCTTCATCGGCGAAAGCTACAATTTTTCAAACAGAAGTTTTGGGTTTTTGATTTTTAGCCGAGTAAAGTTTGAGTAGGACTTTATCTTTGAGGAGTTGATAAGCTTGATTGGGGGTTTTATTTAGAAAGATTCATCCTACTGCTGCATTCAGAGCTTCCTAAGTAAGTTCATCAAGACGGTGATAGAAAATTTTGATTATATTTCCTTTTGTCAGACCATGTCCATGACAGTTTTTAAGTAATTCCTTCATGCAAATTCATACATCGGTGAGAGTTTCTCGTTCATTTTGGGAAAATCCTCAGA
Organism: Tanacetum coccineum; assembly: GCA_026074375.1. Lineage (NCBI taxonomy): Eukaryota > Viridiplantae > Streptophyta > Magnoliopsida > Asterales > Asteraceae > Tanacetum > Tanacetum coccineum. Next base: position 11,627 of record BQNB010168009.1, read on the forward strand.
TTTCTCTAAGAAGTCGATCGAATAATGCTGGGGGGAAATCTACTTATAAAAGTTATTCGAAGTTCGTCCCAAGATTCGATAGTTCCTTCATCAAGTTCATCTAACCAAGTTTTTGCTTCTCTGGATAGTGATAGGGGAAACATCATGAGCCTGATGGCCTCGGATTTAGTTGCTCCATATTTAAACATATCACACACACCGAGAAATTCATAAATGTGTTCATGAGGATCAGTTTTATTGCAACCATCAAATTGGTTTCCTCTGACAAGGGTCAAATGATTTCCTTTGATTACGAACTCATTGGCAGTTTCGGGTATTATGATTGTCGGACAGGGAGTCGGGGCTACGATACGGTCGGCTGCTGATGTGTCGTTTAGTATATGTAGTTATATTATCAAGTTTTACTATTTATAGTTTGCTGACTTTACCTATTAACCAACACTAACGGGTAGTGTACCCAATCAATTATAGGTTCGTTAGTAAGTAGGGTGTCGATCACTAAGAGTGAGCGTTATTTCTTCAGTTAACTAGAATTTTAATTATCTAATGTTAGTTCTATTTAATCCTAATTAAACCTAAACTAACGCAAGGGGGTCAGCCTGAGAGACTGGCACGAGTTTTGGTTTAATCTAAACTAATAAGTGTAGATCCCAATTCAATATAGATCTTTCTAGCCTATTAAGGGTTGTAGCCAATATGGATAGTTCCACACTAACTACAGGAGAAACAATGACTATGAACACTATAAGTTATGCGGAAACTAGCTTATAATGCTAAGAAGAACAATGAATATTAATAACTAAACTTTTGTATTGATCTGCTAAAATGATTACAGATTACTAACTATGAGATTGCTTTTCTTTTTGGTGAGAGATCTATCTTCTCTAATGCCGTAGGGTTCCTTTTATACACCAAGGATAAACCCTAACTTACAAAACACGTAGAAGATAATGCATATCATTTCCTATAATATCTCATGCATATCTCTTAAACGGTACTAACTATTTTGTTCTAACGGTACAAATTAATACTAACGGTGCAAACTATAACTGTCAGTACTTTCTATTACAACTAGTGGTACTAAGTCAGGAAAACATATTTCCCAACAATCCTCCCCTAAACATGTTTGTTGAACTTGTTTAACTTCATGTTTCTCTGATGTAGATATCTTGAATTTCATAGAGGATGTATCCAAACACTCTATCAAGTCTTAGACTCAATCTGAGATAAACTTAAGTACCTTTGATCCTTTCTGTATCATTCTTGGATCTTCACTTTTGATAATATTGAACTCTTGTACCATTATCTTGATTACTTAGCAATTTTCAATCCTTGTCCTCTCAGTTACATGTCTTGTCTGCAACACAGCTACATCTTTTCTGCAACAGTCCAACTAAGTTGGCTTTGTAGTTTTTGGCAAACTACCAGCCATTAATAGATTTGATGTTCCTTTACCAGTAGCCGTTTGCTCTGGGATAGCCAATTTTTCATTGTAATCAACAAGGTGAATTGAGAACCTTATAGTTTTGAGTAAACTATCAACTATCAACGGATTTGATTTGTCTTTACCAAAAACTGTTTGCTTTTGGACTAGTCAATGCTTCATTGCCATAACATGGTGCATTGATAACCATATAGTTTTTAGCAAACTATCAGCTATCAACAGATTTGATTTGTCTTTACCAGGTGTTGTTTGATCCTGGACTAGCCAACTCTTTACTGTGAAGTAAGGTAAGTTGAGAACCATACAATTTTTGGTAAATTGTTAACCATAAACAGATTTGAGAAGTCTTTACCACAAGCCGTTTGCTTATGGACTAGTTAGTTCTTATGTCTGTTAAACATGGTGAACTGATGACCATTTGTCGTGTGGTTTTGAAACCAACACTCAAAGATCCTCCTTATCTCCATCAGAGTTTTCAGGTTCCAACTCTGCAATTAACTTCTTGACAAATCTAATAAACTCCAATGCCATAGTATTGTCTTCTTCATATTCTAACTTCAATTCTAGCATTTGCAACAACACTTTCTTTCTCAAAGGATACTTTTTCAACAAGCATATGAATGACTAATCCTTCCTCAGTCATTAAAGTATGTACCCCTGAAGACACATGTAGCTTCCAACATACTACATTCCAATCCTACTGTAAGTTCCAAAACTCATCTTCATCACTTGGATTGAACATTATCATTAAGTCTCCCCAAAGTACTCTGTCAAAACCTTCAGGGCAAGCCATGAGGATGTCATGGGCTTCTTTGCCAAAAACACAATGTCGAATAACTTGATCCGCACAGATTTTAAACAGA
>BQNB010168012.1:0-13933 GCA_026074375.1 Tanacetum coccineum
CTTAAGAGCTCATAAGTGTAGTTTGTGGCTTTTTTCTCCCATAAGCTTCTAACCGGACTAATAATACGTGCTATTTTCAAAAATTAAGCTTAAATCAACAATTTTTGATATTGAAGCTTTATTAATGTAGTCGACAACATTAATATTTTTAGTCTTAGTTCAAATTTATACTTGAATTTTCTAAAAAGAAGTTTTCTCTATATCGTGGTAATATGTTAAAAAAAATGAGTAATAATTATAAACTGTGGGCTGATAAAAGTTTGTTGCATCTTGTCGGCACACAACCGATGTTGCAGCCTTCTAAAAAAAGCCCATAGTAAGAATAATAATCCGAGACTAATAAAAGTTTGCTGCATCTTGCCGGCTCACAACCGATGTTGCAGCCTTCTAAAAGGTTAAGGATTTCCTTTGTTAAAAATATAATTATGATAAGTGTGATATATGTGATTTAATAAATATAGGGAAAATCTATTTTTCTTAAATTCAAATATGCTTTTGAACTAAGACTAATTCATTTTAAGATTGTGGTTTTTCTTAAATGAATTGTTTTATTAACGGGAAGCCTAAGAATTTTTGAAACCGAAGGTCTGTGAGTTCCGATACTATTCTCCGTGGGGTGTCAAAAGCCTGGTCACCTAAGCCGGTCTCGGCTGGGATGTTCCGAGAAGAAATTCGCTACATGGAATGATCTCGCCTTCAAAATCATAATTCTTGGATGGAACGTAAAGCAATAGAAATATTGCAATTTTCTTAAAAAGGTTGATCCATGGTTGAAATTCAAAATAAGCACACTAACATAATATGAAATAATTGTCGGGAGTGAAAATATTACAAGGTACAAGTATGAGTAGTGTTAGCATCTTAGCTCATATTTAACGGTGATTTCGTTTTTAAGCTTGGTTTGGGACGAGTGAAAAGTCGGGGACGATGAATTTATCCTTCTGGGGCATTTTAAGATTAAAATGCATCTTGTTTTGTGACCCTAAAGTTATTAAAATAACGAAAGTCAAACATGTTAGTTAGTTGCTTGAAATGAAAGTATAAAAAAAATGAGAAAAATAAAAAATAAAAAAATATGTGTGGGAATAAGTGTAAATATTCAAAAAATGGTCAAAAGGGCTTTTCAAAACTTATGAGTCTTTAATTCCCTTTAATGAACACTTAGCTAATTTTCGAGGTAATTAGTCAAGGGGGATTGAGATTCTTGGTTTTCTTAAGTGTTTACTTATGGCATTGCGTGAGGACATGACAATATCTTAGTATGGGGGACTTTGGTTTGTTCTTAATTACACATACCTTTTGCCTATAAAACGTGCCTAAAATGACCAAAATATACCGAAAATACATTGTATTTGTGTGTTTTGTGATTTATATTGTGCAGGTCATGGATATCTAAGAAAAGGACAAAAACAAAGCCAACACGACAAAACCGAGAACGAGAATGGAAAAGCACAAAAGTTAAAAGTCAAAGCCGAGAAGTCAAAGACGAAGCCGAAACTGAAGAAATGCTAAATGGGCCAACCCGCACCCATTTAATGGGCCGGGGCAGCCCATTAAGCATTTATATTAAGCCTTTTATATAATTAAAGGTCCAAAAATCTTTTTAAAATCTAATGGGTCGGGTCAACCCATTAAGCTATTTATACAAAGCAAAAGCTCAAACTTATAACTTATACAAACCTGAGGGTCATTGTCTGCAACCCACAAAACTTATTATCACACAAGGACTGTGGTTGTACACAAACAATACAACTTCAGGGACTGAAGTTGTTAAATCCCCAAACATCTACACCAAAAGGACTAACGATGCAAACATATACCAAAAACAGAGTGTAACCCCATTATCAAAATCATACACACAAACCCAAATCATTTCCCATCCAATATATTGTTCATTCCATGTGTCACTTTCGTTCACACCCCTGCAACCAAACGACAAAACAAAGTCACACCCCTAACCCACTGCCATGTTGGCAATCCTAAATCACCCCATTCGTCAAGGAATGAAGACAAAGATTTTCAATGGCTTTTGATTCATACGACTTGGAGACACTCAACTGGAAGGCTAGGATCGATTTTTGGATCTTCCCTCACATAAGAAAACCCCCCCCCCCCCCAAAAACCCAAAAGCTCTTTGTTTCTCTCACAAAAGAAACACCACCTCCAAAGGGACTCAAGACCTAATCCTCTTCTATAAATAGGACCCTTATAGCCATTTATGAGGCATCTAGTTTTACTTTTCAGCTTAAATTAAGTTTGTTTTTAGCTTATTGTACTTTTATTAAAAAGCCTTGTACTCTTTTAAGTTTAATGAAAAATTTTAAGTTTTAAGTTAAATTTTGTTTTTAAGATTGAATCATTTTATGTTTTTAAACTGTTTTATAAGCTCTCAAAAGTTGTGTTCCTTGTTACTTAAGCTGTTTCTTGGATCTTACAAGCTTTTACCATAGTTTGTGAGATTTTAAAGATATTTCACCAAAAAATCAAAGAATCTGTCAAAATTTCACTTGGAGCATGGTGTATAATGGATAGCCATGGGTTAGTGCTTATGTGGATAAGCTATAGGTTGGTTATAAGCTGATTTGAGTGCTTGAATCATTCACAAAGCTCTGGACTTTAATAAGTTCTCAAAAGTCATTTTTAGCTTTAAAAAAGTGAATTGTTATTTTCTGGCTTATTGGTTATGCTTGTTTATATTGCTTATTATAGCTTATTATAGATGTTTAGTGCTTAAAATACTTAGGTTAAAATGGATTTTCACTTTCTTAAGGGGTGTTTGGCACTAGCAGTATTAATAAGAGTTAATACTGCTTGGTGACTTTTGACCCTTAAGTCAATTTTGGAAAGCTTAAATTAATCTTATAAGCCAGTTTACAAAAATCTTCAAAGTGTAAAATTCATTCCTAAGGTGTTTAGTAATCATGGTTTGAATCTCTAGGTTTTAAGCTTTATAGTTTAGCTTAATTATTTAGATTTTGATTAAGGGCATTAAGGAGTTGTTAGCATGCTTATTTTTTATTCACAATGTTGTAGAATTCATTGTGTGTAAGTAGGTACTTGAAATTTGAGTTTTGAGTTAAAACTGTTAAGGTTTGCAAGAGTTAATTTCAAAGTTTAAAATGTCCATCTTTCAAAAGCAAATTTAGATAAGTTAAAGTAGGTTATTGATCTTGAAATTTCTTTTATGAGTAGTTTGTGGTATGAACTTTATCTGTTTTAGCTTATTTTGTCTTTTAAAAGTCTTTTTCATAGCTTAATATAGGTTTGCATTTTTACTTTTGTCTTTATAAAAGTTGAAAAAACTCAGCATATACTGAGTGTAAGTGGCATTTTCATAAGCATTTTTCATGGCTTATCTAAATTTCAAAACTGATTTTTGTTTTCTGATTATTTTACCTTATATGATAAGCTTTAAGGAGTTGTGAGTCATTAAGCCATAAGGATCCATTTAAGTGCTTAAAATTAAGCCCAAAAGTACCCTTGTAGGCTGTTTTAGCAGTTTTGGCCAATATTGCTATTTGCTTATCTGAGCTTATAGCTTATTGGATTTGCTTGTCTCATGTTTCATTCTGCTTATTAGGTTAGCTTTTAAGTGATTTTAGCTTAGTTAGTTTAGGACAAAGCTTATTCAAGCTTTTTAGAAATTTTAGTTTAGGAATTTAAGTTTAAAAGCCTTTAAGTGAATCTGTCTTTTAGGCTTGTTAGCTTATTTGTTTTTGCTTAATTTTGTATCCTTAGTTCTATTTAGGAGTATGTGTTAAGCTATCATAAGTTCATTTGATTTTTGTTAGCTTATTTGGTTGTAAAAATGCTTAACAGTTAGCCTCTTAAGTCTTAGTGTAAAAGCTAAGTCTGTCACCTTTCTAACTTTATTTTGTGCTTATTTGTGGTTTTAAAAAAAATCATATTACAAAAATTGCTTATTTTTAGGTCCTTAAGCTTTTTCAAAAAGAAGTTTTGCAAAAAATAAAAACCATTTGGAGTAAGGTGAGGAGAAGTCAGGTGGAGCAAGGCTCGAACCTCAGACCTTCTCCCCTCACATTCAGCCAACGTTTGTAACAACATCTCTGCTACCAAACTGCCCTTTTGGGTCTTTTCCGTTTTAACTTGCAAACTTTAAATATTTAACCCTTTTTAGTCCTTTTAAGCTATAAGCCATTTTCGGCTTATTTCCAGCTTATTTAGATAAGCTGGGTGACCCAATTTATTTTTCTTAGATTTAGCATTCTTCAAAGTACTTTTCATAATTTTTTTTGAATTTTCATAATCAGTTTAGTATTTTTAATATTTAATTTAGATAAAAACTGTTTTTAATTCATAAAAAAATAAGTAAAAGTCAAAAAAATATTATTCTTTTTTTTAAATTTTCTTTTATCATTTAGGACGTTTAAAAATTAAATTTTCATTTGTAGGGTTAAAATTGTAGAATTTAGTTTTTTAAAGAACGGGTTTTGAATCCCGTTATCGTTTTTAGTGTTTTAGCCTCCTTTGCTTTCGTTTTTAGCGTACCTTTACTTGTTTGTGCTTTTTATTTGTAGAAATAGAAAACCAAATCCAATTTGTGATATTCAAGCATTATTCCACAAACGTTATCTCGATTTTCCATTCACACCTCGTCGAGACACGACCCGGGAAGGTTTTAGGACTTTTACTTTGGGTAAAAGTGAATATCTTTTATGAATATCTTTTAAAAAGCCTTTTGGAATTTTATTGATTGATAATTTTAATTATCCTCTTATTATTATATATTTATATTTATTATATATATATTATATAGTAAAAGGTGATTAATTTTATACATGTTAAAATGCCCACAAAGGATTTTTGGACTCATCCGTTCTTCTTACATGAGAAGTATTTAATCTAGCATGTGAGAAAAGCTATTGTGGATTCTGTTGCTGAACGATTGGAACGAACCACAGGCTGCTGATTTATCACTCTAGTCTACGTATATTACAGGTCTCGTTTCAATATTTATTGAATATCTATGCGTTAAAGTGGTATATCTATATTTTCATTGATTGCTACGACTCAATTTTTGCAAATCAAGAGTGACCTCCCTTAGGGGGGGATTGTTAGAAACAAAGAAGTCTCGGTCACTAGTAGTTATTTAGCATTTACTTGCTCGTTAATTAATGATGTTTAATGTAATCGGGCCGACAAAGAAAAAGCCCGAAAAGCCCATCCAAAGGCCCATATGGCCGGCCCCTTTGAGGGTTATAAATACCCTTCACATGTCAAGGTTTAGGGTATGTGATGATCTCTGTAAACACAAAACTCATATCTCTTGTAAGTTTAATCATCCTTCATTAATTTTCTTTCCAGTTTTTCTCTTGATCTTTAAACCTCAATCTTTCTTGTGAGATGAATAATTATTGGAACCATCAATTGGTATCAAGAGCCTAAGTGGTAGGTGTTTTGATCTTGTGTGTTTTAAAAAAAAATTACTGTTCACGGGTACTATTCACGACACTTTCACGACACTGTTCATCGGGTACTATTCATCGCAAAAAAAATCGGCTTATTTTTTTACAAACTTTCGGCTGGTTTTTAAAAAAAAAAAAATCGGTTTATTTTTAAAAAAAAAACTTTCGGTTGATTTTTTAAAAAAAACACAGGATTCGGCATATTTTTTGTAATAAAGGAGGAGATCTATATTTTTGGGAAGTAAATACTTGTTTTCTAAAATCAAGGGATTTGATTTTATCTTTGGCGGTTAATTTTGAGAAGTTAATATTTGGTTCCTAAATTCAAGGTATATAATCTTCTAAATTTAGAAATTATATTCTTGTTCTTTTTTTCATTCTACGTGAGAAAAATCTCTTAGATTTATTTCAACATCAATTAATTATTGTTTTACGGTTTCTTCTTGATTTTGTAAAATCCCGTGAAAGATACGATTCTTTTCTCGGTTTTAATCAAAGATTTGTAAAATCCCGTGAACATTAATTGATTTTAATCAAACACAAACAACCACTCAAGATCCGTTCATTCATATCTCTTACAAGATGGCAACAACTGATAAAGAATCAAGACCTCACGCAGCGACAACATTCATGGCCAATCTGATGCAGACTGGTCCATCTACTGGACAGGGCACAAGTAATGATACTGACTTTCATTCAGAGGTACAAACTTATGATAATTACTTCTTTGATAATATGCATCTTCAGGTATCACAAGAGATACACGGGGGAGAACAACTAGACTCCGATGTTGATTTGGTTATCGATGATCATGATAACACATTCCATATCATCAATACCAATTAAACAACGAAGTTGAAAGTGTTCTAAATGATGTATATTCTGTCATACCTGGTGAAATATCTGTGATTACTATTCTAGATGATTTGAGGTCGCAACTTGAGGGCCACATTAAGACTAATGAGGAACAAAGCTTTGCTAATGATTCCTTAAAAGCTAAGCTTGAGAGATACAAAACACATGTTCAAAATATAGAACAAAGTAAGGTTAAAAAGGATTTAGAACAACTGGTTTTTAAACGTAACAAACGAAATGCTGACCTTGAAGAACAACCTGTGTCTTTAAAACAATAACTTTTACAACATGTCGAGTCAAACAAGTCTTTGAAAACAGAAAGTAAAAAGTTGAAAGCAGATAAAAATGCTCGTGAGGAAAGTTATCTAGAGGAATTAGTTTGGTTGAGAAATACTAACAAGGTTGTCACGGAACTTTTGCAATCGTATGGTCAACCTGTACAAACTTATCCTATGTTATCTAAATGACCAACTTTTTCCACAAAGGACTTACACAAATTTGCTCTTGGTTATCGTAATCCATTGTATCTCAAATCAGCTCAGCTATCGCCCAACCCTGTATCTTGGTGATGTAATTGTAGATCCTGTGCATAACCCCTTAGGGTATATGATAGTGAAAAGACCTTAGTTCAAGCTGAAGTTAGTAGAAACTATGATTGTTATGAATGTATGAAAGACGTTGTGCAAAAGTGTCATCTAAGCAATAAAATTATGCTAAGTTAAATAGTTTGTATGTCTACCTTTGTGCCTCAAAAGCAGTTGTTCTATTGAACAGGTTAATTGGTTTACCAACTAATGACAGTTGACTAGTTATAATTGTAACCAGTCATAAACCTATAACTAACTTTGTTGGTACTCGTCCAGCCAAGAGTTAAGTTAACACTTAGTTAAAAATGTTAAAAGCATGTTTTCTAGAGTTTGATAAGGTTGTCAAAGACAGAACGACACCCTCATATATAACAAATGGGGAGTGGCATTTTGAACATACCAAAAAGTGCTTTGTAGAAGAAATAATTCCTTTTTATGAAAAACTCAAAACGCATGTTAAAGGTGTTATAGAAGATAATCTTTCAAAGAAGTATTCTGATACAGAAACTGTTGATGAGCTGGACAAAGAGTATGATCAATGTGTAATTGATAAGAAGAGTTTGGAAATAGAGAATAAAAATCTCCTGATTCAAAATGAGTGTTTGCTAGCTGAATCTGTGTCTAAAGATATTTGTTCTGTTGTGCTTACTTCCGATATTGTTTTGCCTATGAGCGTTGAACCTAGATCTAATTGCGTTAAGGAACACTCCAGAAATCTGGAAACGTGAAGCTGAGATTTATAATGATGAAAACACACTACTTGTTGATAGAAAAAACGATGTTCTTTCATTGAAACGAAATATCAGGAACTCGAGCTTAAATCTCAAAAGTACAAAGAATGTTTTGAAAATCCACAGGTTTGTAATAATTCAAGCTCACCTGAACTTAATGTATATTTTGAAATCAACAAGTTTAAAGATCATATTAAAAGGAAAGATGAGTTAATCAGGAAGTTAAAGGCTCAAATCGGTAACATGAAAGAAGTTAGTGCCGACTCCAATATGAGTACACTAGAATTTCAAGCCTTAGAAACTGAAAATACTCAGTTAAAAGAGGAACTCATTGCTGTTAGGATTAAGAATGATAGCCTTAGGGATGAAAACGTGTCTATTAAAAAACATTGTCAAGATTTGTATAAGTCTAAAGCAGTGAAAGTAATAGTAATGTGGTTGAGTAGGAACGTTGTCCCTGAGAAACCCAGATTACTTGCTCCTGGATTGTATGCCATGACATCCTAATATGTCCCTCCTCAGAAAAGAATCATAGGGAAACCTAATACTTCTTTACCAAGGAAAGAAGACATTATCTTAAGTTGAAAAAAACTACGTGTGTGTAAATCTGTCTTCAGGAATAAAATCTGTCATGAAGCTAGCAAGTTCAAAATCTAGTGCCGTGGCGAATGACCCATAAGAATTTTGCCCGCTGGAGTGTGAGAAGTGAAGAGAGGTATATAACCTTTAGGAGTTTCTGAATAAGAGGAATCGTTGTTGATTCTAGTTGAGCGTTTTTATACCACTAGATTTATTTCGATCTCTGTTTCTGTTTGCAACATATGTAATGAATGTTTGCTTTTTGGTAACGATAATATGTGTAGTGTTAAAAATTTGAATTCTGTGAATGCTAAAAACCCCAAGGTCAAAAATAATGTGACTATGAGGCAAGTTTGGAAAGCTACTGGCAAAATATTTGCTAGTGTTGGTTCTAAGTGGAGGCCCACAGGAGAAAATTTACTTTAGTTTGATACGGTTGCCATTTAACTAGGATCACTAAACCTGAGAGTAGTGCATTAGAAAAAATCCGGAAAGCGTTAGTATAGTTGAACTTTGCTATTAATAATGTCATTGTGACACCTAGGTTCTCTAAGAAGCCTCTCACTAGTTACAAACGTAAAGATAGAAAACTAAAGGACATTTCCACTGGCAGTTCCCCTAATACAATTTTAAAAAAAAGAGACAAAAATATTACTACAACTCAAACAATGACTACAACTCTTTAAATAGAAAACGGGTCAATATTTAAGGGGGAGAATCGGTGCTACTAACAGTCTTGCACGAAATGCTCACAAAGGATTTTTAGACTCATACGTTCTTTTTACATGAGAAGTATTTAATCTAGCATGTGAGAAAAGTTGTTGATGATTCTGTTGCTGAACGATTAGAAACAACCACAGGCTGCTTCTTCAGACAGACTGATTTATCACTCTAGTCTATGTATATTTCAGGTCACGTTTCAATATTTATTGAATATCTGTGCGTTAAGTGTATATTATTTTCCTCATTGATTGAGGGGGAGCTTAAATTTATTTTAAGTCCATTGTTGATTAAAACAATACAAAAGTTGCATACTTTTGATCGGAGGAGAAAATGTGACTTAAAACAACTGACAACTAATGATTCAATTGTTTATATGTAATAGCTTGAACCTTGCATGTGCAAAACAACTTTCGAATATCGACGCACATGTGTAGGGGGAGCAAAAAGATTAATATATTCTAACATGTCAAGATACCAAAACTTTTATGATATACATAAGTATCTTGATAATTTACAAAGAAACTTTTGCTTCATGATCTTGGTTGCATATATGTGATTGAATAGCGGAAATTGCATGGAATTGTATCATCTCATATCCCTCCGGATATCTTTCTAAAATTTGATAGTGCTGTTGAGTGTTGATCTTTTAAACGGTTTTCAGCAGGTTAAGCTTCTCAATTCCTATTGTTTTTAAGAACCATCAAAGCATTTTCCATCATATGATTTTAAGGCGACTTGACAAGGGTTAATGCTAAGTTTTGACCTGAGTTAGGTAGTCTTCTGCAAAACTTTCGTTGTGTTCAAACGATTTCATCACACTTTGACTGTTTTTCAAAGTTTTTGTGCCATAGACTTCTACGGTACTTAATTGTATTAAGAGGTCGACCCTATGTTTGCAAGTGAGCCTAATGAAGCATCTGGACATAGGTTATGCTGAACACGAATTATACGGTATAGTCAGCAGATAGTAACTGTTCTGACTCACTCTTTACCATTCTAGTAGTAGCAATGCTATTAGTGTGTTAGTCTACGGACATCTGGTCTAGAGAACAGCAAGCATACGGGAATCTGATACTTCGGTATTGGAGGACTTAAAGGCTTTGAGCTGGAAAACCTGTCAAGGAGGTTCTTATAATGAATCTACCTGATCACAGGTGCAGTACTCGTACTGTAATCATCGATCCTCACGGAATCGGAGGTTATTGCAACCGACAAGATTGAGTATCTTCATTTATACTCGGTCCCTTCAAAATATAAAACCCTCAATGTGTTTAAAAATGTTTTTCTAAGAACACATTAAGTGGATTTTCATATAAATGTTTTTGTTGGTGATCAATTTTTGGAATAAAGACAAACGACTCAAGGAATCGATGTAAACCACATGCTCATACTCAAAGACTCTAAGATATCAAGAAAGCTAAATACTTGAAGCTTCCGCACCTCTGAAATCAAAGTCTTCTTCAAAATGTTAAAGATATGAAGAATTGAAGAAGAAAGAACATAAAAGCTTTCAAGATTACAACAAGTTTGAGCATGTTGGTCCAAAGTTCAGCAAATGGCAAATTAAAGAAAAGACAAAGACATGAAGTTCATGGAATCAAAGATCAAAATCAGGTTATCAAGTCATGATGAAACAAGCTTTGATGATTAAAGTCAAAGTAAAGATTGCTACAACAAGCACAGAATATCAAGGGAATAACACAAGGACTACAAGCTGAAGAAATCTACATTGAATGCTACGACTCAATTTTGCAAATTAAGAGAGACCTCCCTTAGGGGGAGATTGTTAGAAATAAAGAAGTCTCGGTCACTCGTAGTTGTTTAGCATTTACTAGCTCGTTAATTAATGATGTTTAATGTAATCGGGCTGACAAAGAAAAAGCCCGAAAAGCCCATCCAAAGGCCCATATGGCCGGCCCCTTTGAGGGTTATAAATACCCTTCACATGTCAAGGTTTAGGGTATGTGATGATCTCTGTAAACACAAAACTTATATCTCTTGTAAGTTTAATCATCCTTCATTAATTTTCTTTCCAATTTCTCTTGATCTTTAAACCTCAATCTTTTTTGTTAGATGAATAATTATTAGAACCATCAGGGTCACCAAGTTTTGGTAGAACTTTGTTTTGAAGTATCGTGGAACTTTCATCGCTTAGGAAAGCGACTGAGATTTCTTCGATTTTGTGTTTATTATTTACGAGTTCCTTTAGAAATTTGCCATAGTTGGGCATTCTGGCTAAAAAATCAACAAGAGGTACGTTGATTCGAATGGCTCGGATCATGTCAAGGAATTTTCCATATTGAGATTCCATTTTTTTCTTTTCTGAGGTGTTGAGGATATGGGATTTTTGGTTTGTATGGTTTGGGTATCGGTGTTTCTTTGATTGGTTTTGGTGTTTTAGGTTTGGGTTGAGGTGTAGGTTCATCATCTTCATCATTTCTATCAAAATTGATAAGAGTTTCAGAATCATTTTGTTGATCATTTGGGTTATCTGGTGGGTCATAGGATTTACAACTCCATGTAAATACGGCATTTACATGCTCGTTTCGAGCTTGCGGTGGTTGGTAAGGTTTAGATGAACTACCTTTTAGATTAGGTTGAGTGTTGCTAGGAAGAGATCCAGAAGGTCGACCAGATTGCTTGTCAGCAAGTCTGTCAAATTTAGCTTTGAGTTTTTGAATCGAGGCTTGATGGTTTTTGGTTGTTGTTTCGAGTTTGTTTTTGTGATCCATAAAGGTGTCTTTGACAAAAGAGTTGGTTGAGTATTGAGATTTTATGAAATTGCTTAGTTGTTTTTTAAGATCGGGGTTATCATCAGAGTAAGATAGATAGTTGTCTCGATTGTAATCGTTTCTTCCATTTGAACGCTAGTTATCGCAGTTGGAATCACGATCGTGGTAATCATTGTAAAACGAGTACGTCGAAAAGTTTGCATGAATTTGGCTTCGTCTTCATGTGACATGGGAATGTCATCATCGTCAAGGTTTAATTGTTTTAAACGAGATTGAAAATCTTTATACTGAGCATCTATTTTCATGGTCATGGCATCCATTCGAGCCATAATTTTGTCAGTGTCGGAATTACTGCTACCTTCAGCGGCGAAAGCAACGATTTTCTTAAGAGATGATTTGGTTTTTTTGTTTTTAGCCTAGTCGAGCTTGAGTAAGACATTGTCTTCGAGAAGCTGATAAGCTTTATTTGGAATTTTATAGAGGAAAATACCACCAGCTGCGACATTTAGAACTTCTTGGGTTATTTCGTTAAGACCATGGTAAAAGATTTTGATAGTATTGCATTTGGACAGATTGTGACCATGGCAGTTTCTGAGCATTTCCTTCATACGAAGCCAAGCATCGGTTAGAGATTCGTTTTCATGTTGAGAAAAGGCTCGGATTTCTCCGAGGAGTCAATCGAAAAGAGCTAGGGGAAGAATCGGCTAATGAAAGCGTATAATACCCCTAGTAAAATATAGGCATAATAGTAGTATTATTAATAAGTATTTTGATGATACAAATAAATAATTAACATGTACGTTCTATGTTTGACGTTTTTACTAAGCCATTTATAAATTCATGTTTTACAGTTCACATTAAGGGCTAGTAAATTATATTAATTATGATTGATGACTAATTTGAGAAATCAAGTTGGGGTTGAGCTTTTTGCAAAAGAAACCGTTCTATAGTAGGTAAGTCAATATAAAATAAATAATAGAAGTAAATATGATTAATAAGGAAATTTATTATTTAGTAAATGAACGAATCGAAACAGTTACAAAATTCAAAAGTCGTCAAATGGAATAAGTCATACACGTTGCATTAAACCAAAATCCCGTCCCATAATTAGCTTATTTAATTTTTTATTGGGTAGATCATTTACAAAAATCATAAAACAAATATCTCTATTAATAATAGTAATTATAAACGAATCACCGTATTGTATCATCATTCTCAAACGATATCAGTATCATTTCTAAAAATAATATATGCATCATTCCTTATATTATGAAGTTTTAATAATAAAAAAAAGTAAGTTTGACTTTGGTTAATAAATTAAACGATTTCGAACGCTTCACGCGTTTATTTCAAAAATGTTAAGGTACTCATTCATGCACATATACAGACATCTATATATACCTTACCTTGAGCTAAAACAAATAAAAGCAACGCTTGTACAATAAACCTAGATATTTAAGTACTCCCCAAAATCTGAGTTAGGGCGACGTCAGAGTTTGGTTGTGATTGGAGTTCCAGTTCGGGTTGTGGTTCGTGCTGGGATTTGGTTCCCGTTTGTTCGTGCGGTTTGGTTTCTTTCGCTGGATGTGTATCGTGACTGGGTCGAGTTTTGAGGTTACGTGTGGGTTACGGTTTCGATCGTGCCTCGTTGAATCCCGCTGTTCGTGTTCGTTCTTTTGAACGTTCTTGTTCGTGTTTTCGATTTCGATCGTCCTTGTCTATTCTAAAGGTATATTTTGAACCGAAGTCTTAATTTATAAACTTCATGTAATTCAAATGATTGGGTAATCCTTGTGCTATGGTAATATGGTAACATGATCGTATATACTAAAAACATAGTCGAAGTCACCATAAAGAATGAATCGTTTGCGGGTTTTAAACGTGGTGAGTATGGCTGACAAATAAACCTATGAAGGACGTGAGTATGCTTTTTAACTTCAAGATTTAAGCATGAGATTTAGTATCTAAATTGGTGTTTTGTGGAAAGGGTTCATAGATGGGTACATGCATCATGTCAACGAAGATGACATGCTTATGCATGTGGTTGTCAAGTTTAAATCAGTAATATTATAAAAAAAATTATGCAAAACCTCTTCAAATGACATTTTGCCATGGTCTTGTATTTACTCAAAGTGTCGTTAGATGATGTTTAAACTTCTATTTTTAACATGGGTACTTTATAAACGGAACTATTATGGTAAACTGTGAGATCATAATCCTTTTAAAGTCACATTTGTCAATGGGATTAGTTACGAATGAGCTAATATCAAATTTATAAAAATCGCCTTTTGCTTTTGTTG
>BQNB010168013.1:0-13933 GCA_026074375.1 Tanacetum coccineum
CTGCGTTGACATATTTTTGGGGGTGTTACATTGAACTTGTATAAAATATTCACTATTTTGTTCATTAAGTTCATTGTGCTGCTTTTGAAGTTCATTATACTTATTATCACAACCAAAAGGGCAGTTATGTACCTCAGAAGTGACACCCATGAGAGCAAACTCTCCAGCATCACCTACAGTACTGGCTTCATTTGTATCAGCTCTAGTGATCAAGTTGTATATCTTGGCAGCACCTTCTTCAATTGCATCCTCAGTATCACAACCAGCAATCATACCAAACTCTTTAGGAGCAATAACTCCATCACTCTGACCATCATGCTCTGTCCAATCAACTAATGTATCAACAGTGATCAAGGCTTTGGAATCTTCTTCCTTCTTTCCAATCTCTTGAATCTTGAATGAGGAATATCTCTGCTTGTCATTTCCTACCTTTGCCCTGCATTCTCTAACAGAAAGCATAGCCATTTGCCATTTTAAGTCCATCTCTTCCAGATCTAGTTTTTCTATCTGATCAAAATCTTCATATTGTTCTGGCTCAGTATCAACAACAAAAGATTGAAGAACATCTTCTATTACATTACTAGATCTGTAAGACCCAGTCTTAGAGTTTGATGGAATAGTGTAGGTAGATGAAGTATAGCTTGGACTATCTGCATATGACATTTTTTGCTAGCACTGGTGGTACTAACAAATGCAGAGTGACTTGGACCAGCAGATTGGCTTGAGGAAAAAGTAGAGTATCCTTTGATATCTACATCAAGAGTATTTAACTTGTAGTACAAATCATCAAAAGAAAGAAGTTCAAGTCCACCTTTGGTTTTCAAGGTTAAAGCTACCTGAGACCATGATGAAGGCAAAGCTCTTAGAAACTTGAGATTAATATCTTCATCCTCTGGTTTGGCCTTGAGTTGGTTAAGCTGACTTAGAATCTTCTGCATCCTGTCATACCCTTTGTGCAATCCCTCTGCTTCACTAATTCTGAACTCTGAGAATTCTTGCTTCAGCATGGACTTTCTCATCTTTTTGGATTTGGCATTTCCACCAAACCTAGCTTTGACTGCATTCCATATATCCCGTGCATCATCTATATACAAATGTACATTTACAGGATCTATCATGGATCTGTACAAATGTACATTTACAGGACTATCAGGTTCATTCTTGGACTTAGGCTTTAGAGCTTCATAGGGTGTAGTGGCAGTCCTGACACACTCCAAATAAAACTTCTTCAGGATCTCTTGCACATACTTGTCTTGGCTGATAAAAATTCCATCAGGTCTTTGCTGAACTTGTAATCCTAGGAAGAAAGTAAGTTCTCCCATAGCACTCATTTCAAATTCTCCCTTCATCAAGGCCTCAAATTCATTACACCAGGTGTAACATCCGAGAATTTTCGAATTTTTGAATAACTATTTCGATCGTTGACTTTTAGTGTCTGGCTTGACTTATAAGAACGACCACCTAAAGCACGTTTTCACAACTCGGACCCTAAAGCAATTTGATGTAAAACGATCTTTCAGACAACTTTTCAGTTTTGACCGAGACCTGGAAACAGTCAGAAGGTGACTGAAATGCCCTCGCTAAAAATTTTTGAACACAACGCGTACCGACCCAAAATAATTAAATTTATATTTAATTATCATAAATTATTTAATAAAAATATTTATTAAATTAATATTCTGTTAATCGAAAGTGTTGGTTAAAAACGCAATTATGGAAATTAAAAATCATTTTACGGACCAGTTTATCGGAAATAGACAAAATAAATAATTAAACGTTTTATATAAATTTTATGAAACATTTACGAAAATTAGTCAAGTGAATACTCATTTTTATCAGAAAAATGATTCGGAAAATAATGGCGAAAGTTTCGTGTGTTGAATCGTCCGTTAGGTCGCTCAAATGAGTCCCGAACCGAAAGTTATAAAAACTACGTTAAATATTTACGATTTAAACCCTATACTATTATAAACTTTCTATTTTATTTTAAAACTTTTATATATATATAAAAATCTTATACACTTAAATCATTTTTTTCATCTCATATTATACACACATTCAACTCTTCTCCCTCCTCTCTCTCCCTCAAACTTTTCCGGCAGCCACCAGCCATCGCCGGCCACCATCTCCGGCCGCCGGAATAACTTTCCGGCGAGTTCTCCGACCAACACCAAAAATCCTCCCCATCAACGGATCTCTCCGATCCCTACACTCACTCTCCTTCACGCGCGCCACTGCCACCGAAACCACTACACCGACACCACCATCATCGTCATCATAGCACCATCTTCACCATCATCATCATCACCATCGCATCATCATCATCACAGCCGCAGCCGAACCACCATCCACACTGACGCCACCACACCCATCGCACCACCGTCAACATCTCGTCACCCCCACCTCAGACCCAAAAAGGGTGCGTGGGTTTGATGGTAGTAACCAAGGCTGCGTCCGGTTTGTTATGAGACCGAAATGGGTACGTTGGGTTTGTGGTTTCAGCCGGGTATGGCTTGTCGGGTTGTGGGTTAGCCGAGAGGGGTGTCGGGTTGGGTGTCTACACGACTACGGGACTGTTTGGTTTATAGCACAAGAAGGGTGCGGTTTGGTTGCGGGTTTAACAGCAGCCACATGGGGCGGTTGGTTTGTTGTTTCGGGACAGCCAAACAGGGTGCGTTTGGCTGTGTAAATTTTACAAGAGGTGTTTGTTTATGGGTCAAACCGCACCAAGGGTGCGTTGGGTGGACAGCAGCCACAAAGGGTGTGTTGGTTTGGTTTGTCTCGGCCCCAACAGCTAGGGTGCGTTTGGTTATAAATAACAGATTAGGGGTGTTTGTTTAGCTGTTAGCAAGAGTGCGTCGGGTTCGGCTGTAGCCCAGGGGTGCGTTTGATTATGTCCCGAGGCACCTAGGGTGCGTTCGGTTTGGTTTTGCACCGCTAGGGTGTGGTTGGTTTTGATCTTGGCAGCCATAGGGGCGTTTGTTTGTTTATTCCAGTCACTAGGGTGCGTGAGGTTTAGCTAGAAAGCAATGAAGATGTGTTTGGTTGGCTGCCAAACGGCACAAGGGTGCGTTTGGCTGGCTGTGTAGCAACCACAAGTGCGTTTGGTTGCGGGTCTAGCAGCAAGAGGCTGCGTTTGGTTGGTTTCTATAGAAAGGGGTGTGTTTGGTTGATATTAACAGCCATAAGGGCTGTTTGGTATAATAGGAAGCACGAAGGGAGCGTTTGGGTGAGCAGATTTACCAAAAGGGTGTGTTTGGATTAAAAATGAATTGACATTAAATAAATTAAACACATATAACAATCCCATACAATCTCACAACCCAAAAAACTCACACACAAAAAAAACTCTCAAAACACCCAAAACAAATCCCAAAAATTATTAATCCATTTATACCAAACAACTTAACCAATAAACAATAAAAATACAACTCAAAAAACACACCATTCACCCAATAAAATCATTAAATTAATAATGTAATAACACCCAAACAACATAAAACCAATAAAACAATCTACACAAAACCCATTTAAATTCACCACAACAATCAACCCCTCCAAATCACCAATCCCTCCTCTACCATCCAATCCCACTAACATCCAAAATTTCCCCTAAAACATTAAATCTCAAAATTACACCACACAAACAACCTTTTTCCTACCTTCCTCACTAAAACACATAAAAACACTAATAACATAATAAATACATCCACAATACAAAACTCCCCCCCACACCCCCTTTTCACCTAACACAAAAACCTAAAATCCACAAAATACAAAACACACAACTCAACCTCACCCATTATCCCACACACCCAAAACCCCATTTAACCACAAAAACTCCCCCTCTACCTTCCCCCCCTAAAAACACAAAACCCCACAACAAAAAACAAAACACCAATAACTACAAAAAACCCCAATCCCCTCACACCTTCAAAACAACCCATCAAACTTTAAACAAAACCCCCAAACAAACATACCCACCCCCCCCACAACCCACCCAAACCCACACCAACAAAACACCCTATACTCAATACCAAACACAACCATTTCCCCCCCCCTCCAACCACTTCAATATTCTCAACTCTGAACCCTCAACTCATCACCAAACAATTACTCTCCTAAACCTAAATAACTAAATACCACCCATATACCAAACCTCCCCTACTAACTACCAACACTCATATCTAAACACTCCACAAACCAATAAACCCAAACCAGACCCCAACAATTTTCTCCAACCCATCACCCACCCCCCAACAAAACCACACGTTATAACCCACACAAATACTCCAAAAACACCCACAATTATACCCACCATCAAAATCCAAACAACCCCCTCCCCAAAACTAATGTGCTTACAGAGATATATCTCCACATTCCATATGAGACTTGACTAAGTTCCCTGTGCTCACAACCATATCTAACCGTACGTGTCACTGTTATAGACTGTGTTGTCCTTACATAATCTCAATCAAAACAATAAGAGATAACGCTCTATTTCTCCCTCCCTGCCTATCGTTAAAGAAGAGTCACAAATCACCCCTAAGCTAGAATCAGTACTCTATCTGTAGTGACAGTCTAAGTTGTACTCGCTCTTGATACCACTGATGTACTCTGTTATTCCATCACTATACACGCACACCAGACATACTCCTGTAGATCAATTCACTCTGCCCTGGCCGTCCTTGTATAACAATCGTGTCACCATGTAATGTGACTCCAGACAAACGTAGACATGTCTCTCATGTATTATAACATATAAGATACCATGTCATCTCTCACATCTGATATCACTATCCGATATAGTGCCCATCTGATACTGACTTCCACTATATCATGCGTGAGGATCAATAGCATCGTGTCTGTTTTGAGTGCAATGCAGTCAAGTATTAGAGACACTGTGCACATCCTGGTGTGTAACACCAGTATCGTGTGTCTCTTGTTAAGTAGCTAGACAATGGATAAATATGACTAGTGATGAGATCTAGTTAAGTATAAGTACCTGTGTGCCGTAACTCACACCCAAGACTACCTGTAGAAATTACCCTGACTCGTGACTACTAAGAACTGATATTCACTCCAGTCAACCTTGGTAAGAGGTACTGATATAATGTGCCCGTTATGCACTCATACTCCCTTGCCTTGTGATAGTATTAAAAAAACACCACTCCTTCACATGTCCAACCCACTCCTGCAAATAAGACTCCCACAAACATAGTCCATATATGAGACGCAGCTACCAGAGTCTCTTCAACTATCCTCTCCTACAGCATATCCAAGTGTATCACTTCTCTATGTCCTCAACACTATGAGTGAATATACGTTCCTTCTGTACACTGTGCGTTATATGGGAGAATTATGGGTTTTACTTGAATTCGATAACACTAAGGCCAAAGAACTATTTCGGGACAATGTAGGCGTGGGGTCTTGGTTTTCGGTGTTACGTCAAGCGTCTCATGACTTCACTCCTGAGGGTAGAATTGCTTGGGTGGATGTTGAAGGAATCCCTTTTAAGTTTTGGTCAGGAAAAACGTTTAAAAAGATAGCTACAAAGTGGGGTGAACTATTGGATGTTGATGACCATGACGAGATGAGTTTTCATTCAAAGAGGATATGCATTCACACGAAGATATGTTCCAACATATGTGAAAACTTTAAAATTGTTTTCAAAGGTAAAGTGCATTGGATTCGAGCTAAAGAAGCTACCGGCTGGATACCCGAGTTCTCCGAAGACGAAGAGGATGATGATCATTCTGAACAGGAATTCATCAGCAGTGAACAGTCGGATCTTGGTTTACATATTGATGGAGAGGATAATGGTGCTTCTGAGGTGCCTGAAACAATTTTTGAGAATTCTGATGGCATGAAAGAGAGGCAGTCGGAGGATCCTTTTGGTTTATACTCAATTCTAAATAAAAACAAAGTTAAATCTGATGTAATTCGGGAGGTCAATGATGAGAATCCTAGCCTCAAATATCCTCCCGGTTTTACTCCTAGTGTGGAAAAGAATGGTTCAAAGTCAAAGGATGATCAGGTCCAGAATATAAGTGATAATCAGTTAAATGGTGATAATGAGTCTGTGCATCAGGTTGAACGTGAAGATAACAGGAATAGTGATGGTGCTAAAACTAATTCTACAGGTTCAAGGAAATTCAAGATGTCTGAAATACCACGTACTGGTGGATCTATCTTAAGTGTCATGGAGGAAATTGTGAAGGTGGGTATAACAATGGGGTATAATATGGATGGGTGTGCGAATGATATTACCAAAATAATTGAATCACAAGGAGGGTACGGGGTTAATAGATGAATTTTCTGTCTTTAAATGTTCAAGGCCTCGCCCAAAAGGCTAAAAAAGATTGGGTAAAGGAGTTGTGTAATAAGAATAAAGTGAGTTTCGTGGGGTTACAAGAAACTAAGATGGAGTCTATTGATTTACTTAGTGTGAGACTCTGTTGGGGTAATGTAAACTTTGATTACGTTCATAGTGACTCTATTGGTAATTCTGGAGGGATTCTTTGTATTTGGGACCCAAATTCGTTTCGTAAGGACAGTGTTACTGTGTCGGATTATTTTGTCATTGTTCGTGGTGTGTGGATTAAATCGGGGATGGATATCCTTATTGTTGTGGTATATGCGCCACATGATGTTAGAGATAAACGGCTATTATGGGATTATCTTTCTCATGTATCGAACCAATGGGCCGGTGAGGTTGTGATGATGGGAGATTTTAACGAAGTTAGATACAAATCGGACAGATTTGGATCGAATTTCAATGCTCATGGTGCGGATATTTTTAATAATTTTATTATTAACGCAGGTCTTGAAGAGGTTCCTCTTGGTGGAAGTGCATATACTTGGTGCCACAAATCCGCTTCTAAAATGAGCAAGTTGGATAGGTTTCTCGTTTCGGAAAATTTGTTAAACACATGTCCTAATATAAGTGCTATTACTCTGGATAGATTTCTCTCGGATCATCGCCCTATTTTACTTCGTGAAGCATCTTTTGATTATGGCCCGACTCCGTTTCGGTTTTTTCACTTTTGGTTTGATGTGGATGGTTTTGATAAATTTGTTACAGATTCTTGGAAAGATGCTCCTGGGGATGATTCAAATGCTATGCGTAACTTGTGTGGTAAGTTGAAGTTCCTCAAGGTGAAAATCCGAGCTTGGTATGCAGATTACAGAAACAATTCCAAAGGTTCTGTTACTAATTTCAAGGAAGAACTACGGATCTTGGATGAATTGATTGATAAAGGTAATGGATCGGACGAGATTGTTAACAACCGTTTGGAGATTCTTGGTAAATTACAGCAAGTGAATAAGGCCCAAGCTTCGGAAGTAGCTCAAAAGGCTAAGATCAAATGGTATGTAGAAGGAGATGAGAATACGAAGTTTTTTCATGGCATGCTTAACAAGAAACGTAGCCAATTGAATATTCGAGGTATAATGATAAATGAAACGTGGACTGATAATTCGAAGGCTGTGAAACAGGAATTCTTTTAGCACTTTCGAAACAGGTTTGATAAGCCTCCGGATCAGAATGCTCATATTGATATGCCTTTTCCGAATTCACTTTCGACTGATCAGCAAAAAGACCTTGAGTGTATGGTTTCTAAAGAAGAGGTCAAAAGGGCGGTGTGGGATTGCGGAACAAACAAATCACCGGGTCTAGATGGTTTCACATTTGGATTTTATCGACACTTTTGGTCGACTATTGAAAACGATGTTTTTGAGGCGATTAAGTATTTTTTTCACATGTGGTGAAATCCCGAAGGGATGTAATTCGACGTTTATTGCTTTGATCCCAAAGAATCCCGATGCCAACATGGTTAAGGATTTTCGCCCTATTAGCTTGATTGGGAGTATATATAAGATTATCGCCAAAATTTTGACTAATCGTCTTGTTGGTGTTCTTGGGGATATTGTAAATGAGGTTCAATCGGCTTTCATATCGGAGAGACAAATCCTTGACGGTCCATTTATCCTTAATGAGATTATGCAATGGTGTCGTAGGAGGAAAAAACAATCCCTTATTTTCAAAGTCGACTTTGAGAAAGCATACGATTCGGTTCGATGGGATTTCTTGGATGATATATTGGTAAAATTTGGTTTTGGTATCAAATGGAGAGGATGGATTCAAAACTGCCTTAATTCGTCTAAAGGCTCAATTCTTGTCAATGGGAGTCCTACGGAGGAATTCCAATTCTACAAAGGTCTAAAGCAAGGTGATCCGCTATCCCCTTTTTTATTTATCCTTGTAATGGAAAGCTTACATATATCGTTTCAACGTGTGGTGGACGTGGGCATGTTTACTGGTATTAAGCTTAGCTCATCGCTAAATATTTCACATCTATTCTATGCGGATGATGCAATATTTCTTGGGCAATGGAATGATTCTAATATTGACACCCTTGTTCATGTGATGGAATGCTTTTATCGTGTCTCTGGTCTTCGGATAAATTTGTGCAAAAGCAAGATTATGGGTATTCACGTGGACGCTGACAGAATTAAGAGTGCGGCTTCTAAACTTGGGTGCCTTGTTCTCAATACTCCTTTCCTTTATTTAGGTACGAAAGTTGGTGAAAATATGTCTAGAGTGCACGCTTGGAAAGAGGTCATTGTTAAAATCAAGTCCCGTTTGTCGAATTGGAAGTTAAAAACGTTATCTATTGGTGGTCGATTTACTCTTCTTAAATCGGTGTTAGGATCGACGCCGATCTTCCATATGTCTATATATAAAGTCCCTTCGAGTGTTCTCCATTTGCTGGAATCCATTCGGAGTCATTTTTTCCATGGTCACGATCCTAGAAGTAAAAAAGCATCATGGGTGAATTGGAACAAGGTTCTCACAGCTAAAGAAAGAGGGGGTTTGGGGGTTTCCAGTCTTTATGCGCTTAATAGAGGCTTAATGTGCAAATGGGTTTGGCGATTTTTTGCACATAAATCTTTGTTATGGTCTAGAGTGATTAAGGCCATTCATGGTCCTGAGGGGGGTTTGATCACTGATGTGAGAAGGGGTTTTCGATCTACGTGGACCTCTATTGTGCAGGAAGTGAAGAAGTTACAGAATCAAGGTGTCAACATATTTGATTATATTCGGATCAAGATAGGAAATGGAGACAATACTAGTTTTTGGAAAGACAAATGGCATAATGAAGGCGTTCTGAAAGATGTATTCCCTCGTCTGTACGCGTTGGAGAGGCATCAGAATGTAACTATTCACACGAAACTGATTGATTACAGTTTAGTTAACTCCTTTCGTCGGAATCCGAGAAGTGGTGTGGAAGAATTTCAACTCGACAATCTCTCCAGGTTGGTTAGCACGATTACCCTCTCATCTGCTGTTGACAGGTACGTTTGGTCGCTTGAAAATTCAGGGGAGTTTTCGGTGAAGTCTATTCGGCAAGTGATTGATGCTAATTGTTTTCCTGTTATTCACTCGGCTCTATTTTGTTAAAGTTTTATTGCACACATTCATAATCACTTCCAATAAAAAAGCATTAGAACATGAACACATGTTATCATTGTTTAAACATCAAGTATGATAGTTGATAAACCAATGATGATCATGGTAAATCATATGTGATTTATGAAAGAAGTCACATATGATACTTTGTTACCAAATTGTAAAATACAAATATTACATATAATAATTCAAATGTAAAAGAAACTGATGAAAAATCATATATGATTTCCTAGAATATCACATATGATATATAATAGAATCACATTCATGTAAGATCAAAAACAACAAAATTCAAGTGAAAAATGAATTATAACACTTGTTCATATAACAATCAAACATAAAAGAATACTTTTTAAACAACAATTTCTTTTTGAACAACTTAATGTTGAAGCACGACTTGTTCTTGATCTTCAAACCTCTTAGGGCACTTCCTCTTGTTGTGATCAAAACTTCCACATAATGAACAAGCATTCATGTTCTTCAATTCTGAAAATAGAAAAGAATAAATAAACTATTTTATGGAAAAATAAAATATCATATATGATATACATATGAAAAATATCATATATGATATATCAAACACGTTAACCAAAAGCTACTTAAAACTGCTTATTGCTAACTGATAAGCTAAATACACCTGAATTCAGCTTATATCAACAAATTAATCTAATAGAGCTTATTCAGAACATAAAAAATAGCTAATAATAAAGCTTATTAACACTAGCAACATAAATAAGCTAATAAAATAGCTTATAATTCATCAAAATAAACTAATAAGCTAGCTTATAATTCAGCAACATAAATTCAAATGATGATAATACATAAATTTATTCACTTAAAAGGACCTAAATAAATTAGCTTATCACTAATAACAAATAATTAAGATATTCGATCAAAATAAGCTGAATAATAAGCTTATAAATTCGGATGATGTTAAATTAATAAGCCTATTCACTTCAAATAAGCTAAAATAAGAACAAATCTGATGAATCTAACCTGATGTTAATCAACTGAAAGAAGGAGATAATCGATCAAAGATCGATCGATTAGATGTTCGTGATGCTCGTGATCATTAGATGTTAGGATTAGATCTAATAAATTTGTTCCTGGTGATTGATATGTTGTTGGTAGAGAGAGAGAAAAAAAACACGCTTTGTGTGTGTGTTTGAATGAGTGTTTGTTAAGAAAAATATATTTATATAATGGACTCGAAATGACCAAGATACCCATGCAGTGTAAATTGGGGATTTAATCTCCTTTGTCGGATGATACGAGATGGGTTAAATATGTGCCTCTTAAGGTGAACATCATGGCTTGGAAAATAAAAATGGATGGCCTGCCCACTAGAATGAATATATCTCGTCGCGGTATTGAAATTGACTCGATAGTTTGCCCTATTTGTAACAGTGGGGCGGAATCTTCTTGTCATATTTTTTTCCAATGTAATTTGGTTAGACAGTTGGCTCGGAAAATATCGTCTTGGTGGAATGTGGATTACGTTGATGTTTCTTCTTATGAGCAATGGTACACTTGGTTGGTATCTCTTAGGCTTCAGACAAATCTCAAAGCGGTGTTCGAAGGCATCTTCTATTGTTTATGGTGGTCGGTTTGGATGTTCCGTAACAAGATTCTTTTCGAGAAGGATACTCCTTCACAGGCGAGGATTTTTGATAACATTGTTTCTAATTCTTATTATTGGTGTAAGTTTAGATGTAAAGCCTCGTTCAAATGGATCGATTGGCTCAAAAACCCGTATCTTATAATTGTCAAATTCTAGCTCCTTGCTAGTCGTTTAATAAAGCTGCTGTTAAAAAAAAATAAAAATTTCTTCCTTTAAACAGAAATAAAAATCAAGAAAAATAACAAAACAAGATCGTATTCGTGGTTAAATTTGTTACAACATTTGGTTTCACACAAATTTACACCAATCATAGAATCACTACTTCTGTTTTTATATATTATCTTCAAATAAATTCATCCAATGGCTATAAACTTTTTCTATCCTTTCTATCATTAATCACTTTTTACAATAACCACACCCCCCTCTCTCTCTCTACATCCTTGTTCTCCTCACCTCATCCTCTCCATCTCCATCCGTCATCTCGGTCACTCCAGTCCAGCCTCAAGCTCTCTCTCATCTAAATCTCAATCAAGATTCTCTCCACCAGTCCCCGGTCACATCGGACTATTCTACTTTCCACTCGAATACTCACACGGACTCGGATGAACCAACCGGTATCACTACCTCTCTCTCTAACTCGCTCAATCTTCTCTCATCTATATATATATATATATATATATATATATATATATATAAACCAATTTTTTGTACAAAACTTACAGAATTAGTTTTTTACTCCTAATAATGCATGATGTACATGATATCAATGCATAATGTCAGTTTTGTAAATATCCACTACTTATTTTAGAAAAAGAAAATAAATTAAGGGCATTATGGGCATTTTACATTTTTAAGAAGTTTAAAAACTGTCTCTAACTATTCTTCTCCAGATCTATTATTCCAAAAAAATAGTTGACACCTTCTTTTCCTCTCAACCTTCAAAACCCTATCACCACAAACAATGCCGCCGCCGGTAACTATCCGGCCGCCGGCTGTCCAGAAAGCCTCCGTCTCCATCACTCATCCGTGTGGTTTCGATTCCACAAGAACCGAACCCACCAGAACTATTTCGATCCCACAAAAACGAAACCCACCACAACCTGTCTCGATTCCACCATAACCGACCCGAGCATCTAACAACACTGTCGCGAGTCGACACCTGCATACCTATGATGTGTGTTACCAACACTCCATTTATCTGTATATTCAATTGCAATATTGAGTTTTTTAGATGATCGCCGCCCTCTTTTTCTCTTCTCTTCACAAAATCGCCTGAAGAAAATTATATCATTTATTTATATTGTAAATACATGTTTGTTATAATGGTGATGATGATGTTGCTATTTGTTGGTGTTTCATTTGGTTCCGAATCTCGTGTATTGACGTGTAAGTTTGATAGTGCAATTTGAGGTTAGTTATAGACTTATATGTATATTTAATTGGTCTGTCATATTGATTTTCTTATTAAGATTGGTGGTGGGATTAATTCAATAATTTTAAATTGAATACAAACAATAGTTATGGATATATGCTGTTAATAAAAGTTATGGATATATATTTACGAGTTTGGTTAATCATTCGAATCTTTATATTCTTTATGATTTCAAACATTTAGTATTGGTTGATGGTGTATGATGAAGATGATTAACGGATGCATTTGTGCTTTTAAGATGGCGTGCACAAATGTTTTTAAAGTCGTATGTTTTGTAAGCGTGCACACATGTTATTCGAAGAGTGCATACTTGTTTTTAAATCTCTTTTTTTATGTAAATGTTTCAAGGGATGACTCCATTATAGGAATGATGGTGTATGATGAAGATGATTAGCGGATGCATTTGTGCTTTTAAGATGACGTGCACAAATGTTCTTGAAGTCGTGCCTATATGTTTTGGAAGCGTGCACACATGTTATTCGAAGAGTGCAGACATGTTTTTTAATTCTCTTGGACATTTGTAGTTAACAATATATATTTGTATTTGAATTGTATTTTAATTGATATCAAAGTATTGTATTTATGTTTTTAATTTGTTATAAATTTAGAGATTACATGTATATGTTTATGTCTTTTTTTATAAATTTTCGAGTCAATGTACACTAGAAACATACATGTAATTATCATTTTTAAGCAAAAGAACAGGTTTCATGGCTAAATAATTGTATACAAGAAAAAAAACACATATGCACCTTATGTTTTTAAAACTTGTACTATACAAGAAGAAGAAAAAAAAACTAAAAAACGAAAATTAAGGGATTTTTAAAAAGTTTTTTAATAAGAAAATTCAAAAAAGTCAAAATGTGTCTTTTCCTATTATACCCTTTTGATTTAAAAAAATAATATTTAATATAACTAAATTTTGATTGGTTTAAAGGTGGTTCTGTAGGTTCTGTACAAAAAAATAGTTCTGCAAAGAACGCCCTATATATATATATATATATATATATATATATATATATATATATATATAGCCACACATTTTAAATAGGAAGGAGATTTTTAAGAGAAGATGCATGCATTTTTATAGGTGCATCTGAAATGTGTAGTTGTGGTTTGTTCTTATCATTCTCATTATAAGTTTTCTTCTCATTTGATCCTTATAATATATATATATATATATATATATATATATATATATATATATATATATATATGATTTCTAGCCACACATTTTAAATAGGAAGGAGATTTTTAAGAGAAGATGCATGCATTTTTATAGGTGCATCTGAAATGTGTGGTTGTGGTTTGTTCTTATCATTCTCATTATAAGTTTTTTTTCTCATTTGATCCTTACAATATATATATATATATATATATATATATATATATATATATATATATATAT
>BQNB010168014.1:0-11921 GCA_026074375.1 Tanacetum coccineum
TATTTCTCTTGGTTGAGAAGTATTTTGGAAGGAATTCTTACGGGATAATAACTCTTTACGTATATATATTTGACTACACATCAACGGCCGTGAGGTGGTCATGACTGAGTCGCTCATTCGGGCTCAGTTACAACTTGATGATGCCAATGGCATCTTTGACATGCAAATTGATGATATTTTTGCGGGTATACCTAAGCCTGTCATTTCTGAGCCTCCCTCTAAAAGACAAAGGGTCGACCGTGATACTTCACCACCATCGGATGTTCCTGCTGCTTCCACACATCATGTTGATGATCCAGATTCTGCTGGTGGTGGTAGCTTTAACCCTGCTGGTTCGGCTACTCCTATGACTGGTTATGTTGTTCCCGATACTGCTGGTGGTACACTTGGTACTACTGTTACTGCTTATACTGTTCCTACTTCAGCAGCAATGGATTCTGCTGGTTCACACCATGAGCTTGGAATTTCACCATTTGCAGATTCTGCTGATAGTTCTTCCCCGTCACCCTGCTCATAACTGATCACGTACCAATTGATGTTCAGTTTTGAACAGCCACATCCAGAGGTATTAATGAAGTTTTCTGGATAGTAATGAGGACGATCAGATAAAAAAAAAAGGGGGGGGGGGGGGGGGGGGGGGGGGGGGGGGGGGGGGGGGGGGGGGGGGGGGGGGGGGGGAAAAAAAGGTCTATTCCTCGCGTTGCTGCTGACCGACTCGGATGATGAAGTACTAGCTGAGATTCTCTTTCGGGGTCAGTATATTTCTGGTGCTGGTGTTGTGATTGTGGACAAACTCCTTGATGATGAGATTGTTGACCCACGGGTAAAGGTTGAAACCATTTCTGAATCTGCCTCTTCTCCTCCTCGGTCTCGTCGTAAACATATCGTGGGGTGCGGAAGTGATGTGACTCTTTATGGGATAAAAAAAAAACCTGTGGAAAGGTGACTTCTTCCAGGTTCTGAGAGTTGAGCGTGGATGGATGGTTATAGGGGGGATTATATTTCCCCCTATTCCGGTATGGAGCCAATTGTAAAGATTGGGGAGGATTGTGCGTTGCTCCCCCGCTCTTTGTACCCCAACTTATTATCATG
Source organism: Tanacetum coccineum (assembly GCA_026074375.1). Lineage (NCBI taxonomy): Eukaryota > Viridiplantae > Streptophyta > Magnoliopsida > Asterales > Asteraceae > Tanacetum > Tanacetum coccineum. The sequence goes on from BQNB010168014.1 coordinate 1,093, forward strand.
TTGTTTTGTATTATCAAGGGAAAAATCGGACGGCAAATAAGTCCTTTTTCTACTGATACATGTTGCTTTACCTTCAGGTTCTTTATGTGGGCTGATCTTCTTTCCTCTTTACGGTCGACCGGATGATTGGGGTTATTTTTTCGGTGAAACCCCCAGATTGGTGGGATGTTGGTTTGGGTATCTTCTAGGGGAGGGATGTCAATCTTTGGGGTTTGGACCTCTGGAGGGATGTCAATCTGTTGTGTCAGTCCCTTCATTCTGATGATGTGGAAGATTTTTGGAGAACACAAGATGAATGGGTTGTGAGCAGCTGGAAGTTGTATCCCAGGAGCTCTGTTCATGTCTTGGACTTAACAAATGGGAAAACTGTGTATATGTTTGTGGGAAATGTCTATCCTATCCGGGCTACACTACTTGAACGGATGTTACGCCACAGGCTCACAGTTCCACCCTCATACTGTCGGGATGTTGTTGTTGCTGGGAATGTTATTCAGACTGTTCAAGCTGGCTTACGAGAATCCTATGAGTGTCTTGCATCTGCTCCTCTGTAAGTTTGTGTCTTAGTTAGTGTTTGTTTTCCATAGTTTCGTTTCTTTAAAAAAAATGTGTGTATTCTTAGTTTTCTATTAATTTAGATACATTTTTGTAGTATAGTGTTGTATAACTTTGGTGTTAGTGCTTGCACTGCACGACAAATGGTTTTCAGCTCACCATGGCTAACAGCCAAGAAAGAGTCTGGCTCACCATTGCAAACGGCTTTGGTGTGTAACTCAAATCCGTTGATAGCTGTAAGGGTTTGCTAAAAATCCTATGGCCTTCACTCACCATGTTCTTGTAACAAAGAGTGGCTAGTCCAAGAGGGTACGGCTCTTGGTAAAGACCTTCTCAAATCCGTTGATGGTTGCCAGGTTACCCAAAACTGGATGGTTATCACTTTCCATATTCTTTGGATGAAAAGTGGCTAGTCCATAGCAAACGGCTCATGGTAAAGACTTTCTCAAATCCGTTGATAGTTGACAATTTACTCAAAATTGTATGGTTATCGACTCACCATATTACTCTGTGTATGAAGAGTTGGCTAGTCCTGAGCAAACGGCTACAGGTAAAGACTTTCTCAAATCCGTTGTATGGCTGTGACAGTTTGCCAAAAACTGTTAGGGTATTCCAATTCACCCTTGATTCACGTTCTGAGAAATTGGACTGGTTGTTGTTACACCAGGGTGTTTGTTATCACCAGAGTTTCAACTAGCCCAAGAGTGAGTAGCTACTTGGTAAAGGCTTATCAAATCTACTTATGTTGCTGCAAAGACTGGAAGTTGCTGCTTAGAGATGTTGCTGCCTCATTTGATTCTGCTGTTCATCGAGTTCATGCTGTTTCCTTTGATGCTGCTGTGGCTTCTACAGTTTCTGCTGCTTGTTGTGTTGCTGCTGGTTACATTGTATCTGCTGGTTTATGCTGCTGCTGCTTACTTTGTTCCTGCTGCTTCTCAATCCTCTTCCTTCGAGAAGATCTATCTAGAAACTTGGAATTAACGGAGTCAAAACCAAGTTTAGGGGAGGATTGTTGGAACTTATTGAAAACGACTAAGTGTCGTTTCTGCTGTTAGAGATGTTCGCTTCTGCTGATAGCATTAAGTCGTTCCTGCTGATAGTTCAAGTAACGTTCCTGCTGATTATGTTTCTGCTGGACATGTTCTCGTTTTTATAGACGTTATTAATGTATTTAAGGATTATAGTTATATTCTAGTATTATCTCATTTATATAGGAATGTGATAAATTTGAGGAGATTGAATGTTGTATAATTCTTACGAGATTTTAGTTTTCTTGTTGACCAATTTAGGGTTTCTTCTCTATAAAAGAAACCTTTAGCATTAGGGATTGGCATCGATTGAAAATTAGAAAAACAATTTGTTATCAATAGAAAGATCCATAGAGGATCGTTGTTCATATAGTTGTTCTTCTTTATTGAATTGTTTAGTTTCTGCCTAAACATTTGCTAGAGTCTCTCACGTATGTGCTTGTGATTACATAAGTACCATACAACCACAAAGGCTAGAAGATCTATCTAGTACCAGATCCTAACATCCCCTACCCCTAGGAGATGTCATTGGGAGATTGTTTACCTCATTGGAACCGCGGAGTTGGGTGACTTTTAAGAGAGAAAAGTCAAACCTAAGCGAGGCCCAACGTAAGTTTATTTTGTTTTCTACCTCGACGCGTTGCTATAATCGAGGATTGCTTTTATATTTTGGGTCACAATGTGACTTCTGTTTCGGTTTGGTCTCGGATTGGGATTTTATGGTTTCGTTAGGTGGATTATTCATGTTTGAGTTATAATTTGGATGTTTTATTTAGTGCTATGTGGTTGATGTGTGGTATCATTGAGTGTGTGGTCTTGGAAGAAACTAAGTACACGTGTGAAAAGTGCAATTATTAATTATGGTCGTGAACATATTTTTAAAGGCACATACACGTGGTCTTGTGAATTTGATTGCACTTGATTCATTGTTGCTTGTTGTATTTTTGTAAGATGTTAAGTCTGGATAGTTGCGTAGTTGGTAAGTTCCATTTTCAATCTATCGTTTGCGGATAACATCGGATACCTATTGGTATTGTCGTCGCGATTCTTAAGTTGGTTCGTTAGCTCGTTGTTCGTTGAGATATCCAACGCTCGTGTTGGTATTCTAGGGTGTTATCATAGAACTGGTGTTCTATGTTCTCCGTTTGGCGTTTTGATTGTTTTCCTTTGTCTAAAGGTGACGATACTTTTTGGTTTGGTTCTAAGACCGTTGGTATGGATGAGTCCTTATGGTTGTTTGGTTTGTAAGAGTTCTTGTCGTGTTCGTTTTCAAGTAAATTAATATTCTGGTATTGGAATTCTTAAGGTATTTTGGAGTCTATTTTGCTATCATGATGTTTTTTTTGTGAGTCATAATTTCCATTTGACAGTAAGTTCGTTGTAGTCGATACCATATTGTTTAGGTGTTAAAAACTTCATTTAAAAAATAAATTATATAATAAAATGCAACACATTTTTTTTCTTCTTCGAAATCATCTTTTGATTTCTTTTATGAAAACCATAATTAAAATAAGTTTATAAAAATTTTATTTAAATTTATTTTTACACTTAAAATTATTTGCATTATTAACTAAGGTGATTCTATTGTTTTAAAATGATTGGTATAAGGTTATGAGAGAAAGTTTCTTTGGGTAAAAATCAGTTTTGGTACAAAGATTCTTAATCTTTTAATTAATGGGTCGTGGTACGTGGTATTATTCGTTGGGGTGTTTCTATCAATCGTTGATGCGTTTGTTAGGTCTGAGGTTCGTTCTTCTTGTCGACGTTTACATTCGGTTGATTTTTTTCCTTTTTGGAATCGTGTGATTTTGGGTCCATACCAATTGGTGCATGTGAAGTTTGAAATTTTCTCATGGCGTGGTGCTAGAGTCTTCTGGATTCTCACATCTCTAGAGTAAATTTCCACTAAATTCCAAAGATAGATTGGTCTTCACAATTTTGTATCGTTCAACGATTCCCCTTGTGTAGCTTTCAATGGCTGTACAATCTCCTTAGCTATGTTACATGCATCACAGTTGAATAAATTTCAATCCCAATACCCAGTTCAGAATCAAGAAAATAGCTTCCTTTTTAGCTTGAAAGTAAAGTTTGTTCTCTGCTGTCATGTTGTGTATTGTCTCAACTTCTTCATGTGCAGCTACTGGTAGAATGTTCTCTGCTGCTTCAACTGCTGCAATGAGTACGTTCGTAGGTAATATGGAACCGTAAAAATGATGCCATCTTCCTTAGACTATTCACCATTCAATTAGTGTCCTAGGTATCGTAGAAAACGCGAATGCCACTGAGAATATCTTCCTGGTCCAAGCATCGGTGGACGCTCTTTTGAACAGCATGATTATATTGTTTATGCCATTTGGCATATTGTGGTGTTGTGTTAACTGAGGTGACAGACATGATGAATGAATAGTTATGAATTATGAAGTGTGATTGATTTTGTTGGATCTTAAGTGGATATGATGTGATTTAAGTTGTGGTTGTGTAAGCAATGCACGTTCACGGGATTTTACACGTCTATGATTAAAACCGATAAATGAATCTAAAGGAGTGTTTTACAAATCAATCAGAAAACCTCGTGAGAGTTTTGATCGGAAGCCAGCTCGCGCGAAAAAATTCACCAAACAAAACTGAACAAATGTCAATTTCTCATAGATAACCGATGTCTTTTGGGCTTTCGAAAAAATCTTTCTCTACCAAAGAGGTTGTTTACAGAGTGATCGTCTACGTTTTTCTCTTCCATTTGAGAGGTCCGGGCCTAAAACGCGACTTACGGATCACAAAGTTATGGGCTGTTTTACGAACCTTTTCGTCACACAAGTTTTTCATAAAAAAAAAATTCGTTCAGGTCAAAAAAACAAATTGTCTCGTCGTCCAATCGTTCGATTCCGCTTGTTCGATTCGCTCGTTCGATCCCGCTCGTTCGATCCGCTAGTTCGATCCGCTAGTTCGGTCCGTTCGTTCGATCCGCTAGTTCGATCCGCTAGTTCGATCCGCTAGTTCGGTCCGCTAGTTCGATCCGCTAGTTCGGTCCGCTAGTTCGATCAGCTAGTTCGGTCCGCTAGTTCGATCCGCTAGTTCGGTCCGCTAGTTCGATTCCGCTCGTTCGGTTCCAACGTTTTTCACTCGTTCGGTTGAACAGTATAACAACTGTGTTCGGTGCTTAAAGTATTTCAGACTCGTTTTGTTACGTCTCCATTCTTCTTCACACCGAGTACCCACTTGCGAAATGACTGGAAACCATATCTGTCGAGTCTAATAAGCTTACAACACAAAACAAAAAAAAAAAACCAACGCTATCCACCCGAGGCGATTGATACCAACTGTAGGTTCTCGATTAACACTTCACTTCATATAATCACAACACAAATCGAAATAAGAAAATAGAGAGAGATAAAGATTTAGAGTGAGAGAGAAGAGAGAGAGTGAGTAGAGAAAACTGTGATGGAAAAAGAAATTTAGATATTATGAAAAAGATTTAGAAAAAACTAGATATTTTCTAATAAGAAAATATTCTATATATAGTTGGTATTTTTAGAAATAATATCTAAAATATTATATATACCCCCTACACAATTTAAATGTGACGCGCAGGATATTTAACTAGGACCCGGGCTTCGGGTTTTGCTTTGGGATTAAACCCGAAACATATACTATTATAGATTATTATCGAGCCGATTCCGATATTATCGCCTTTTTACAACAATTAACTAATCAAAGACGAAGCTCAATAGTAGAGTGACGAGCCTCTCCTTGTTCGGTACTCAAATAAATTGGGGCTAACAATTATCTGCATAAATTTTTGATTTCTTGGCTACCATTTTCTTTTCAATTCCATCCTATGTAGTAACATTTGCTAGTCCTGGCACAGATCCTGTGAGTGGTACAGGGCTATACATATTTGGTTTGTGTTTCTTGCAAACTAGTACATATTTACCTTTAGACATTGCAGAGTTAGAGTCAACATGCATAACCTTGTTGTGTTTCTCTTGTCTGTGAATACCATGTCTGTGTTGTCTAATTGTCTGTGATTAGAAAGTAGTTCCATGAATGTATATTCCTCATTTGTGTTCTTATCCATAAGCATCTAGCAATCCTTGTGTTGATGGCCCATAAAATATATGAAGCATTTGCTTTGATGCCCCTTCTAGTCTTTTTGGCCTGATTAGGATTGTAATCTAATATTGTCCGTGTTTTGGGCTCAAAGCCCAAGTTATGCCAAGCCCGGCCCAAGTTACAAGCCCACGCGCCTACTAGAAAGGATTAGGTATAAAAGAACCCTCTCCACACATGGAGAGGGTGTTGGTTACATTTCTCACACTTGTAGCTCACCACTTTCTCTCTCTAATCTAAGTTTCCAAGTTGTTTTCTCTCTTTACTTTTCTTTCTTATGAGTTTTGCTTATTGTTGTGAAGGATAATATTAAGACCAACATAGACTAACATCACTTTCCACTTCTAAGGTTCTTCTTCCCTATCTTTACTTCAGCAAAAGTCATTGTTGGGGGTATCTGCACTCTAAAGGTCTTGTCTTTAATAGCATCTCAGGTTATAGCATTTGCAAGCCCAAGTACACAATTTGTTATTGGTACATGGCTTTTGACAATGAGTGTTTTAGTTAATGCTTGTAGCTTAACCTTTGACCCACATGCTTCTACTTTAACCTTTGACCCACATGCTTTTACTTTAGCCTTAAAAGATGCCTCAGATGCTTATGCTTTAGCCAACATACATGCTTTAGCCTTTTTAATGTCTTTCCAAGAAGGTTTTACATCACTTTCATTACATCCTGATTTTGAACCCCAAAACCTGCCATTGTCCTTATACTCATCTGATAAATAGTGGTACTATTTAAGCAAACTCTTAGGTGGGTCTGGAGAGTCATAATCTATCTCCTCAGAAGTGCTAATTTGAGAAGTGCTATATGAGTCTGAGTTATTGTTATCTGAGCTACTATCTAAATTCACAACAATGATTTCTGCAAGGTAACAACAAAGTCTGAGCTATGCATACTTAAAGAAGTCTTCCCAATTGAAGCTCTAACTAATGTTGACAGCAAGATCAAAATCAGTGATATGATACAAAATGGTGTGTGGGTATGGCATGAGGAATGGGTTACTAGCTATCCTAACTCTGAACAATGTAGTTGATAAAGTATATTAGGTGACTAAAGATGGGAAGAAGGTGTTGGGATTAAAAGTCTTCTTGATGCTGTTTGAATTATTGTTGCTCATGTTTGTGTTAATACTGCTCAGCTGGATTTAGTGATGCTCATGAACTTTAAAGAAAATATGCTAAGTGGTTACTACTGCTAGTACACAGTTACTACTGCTAGTGAATATTAGTACTGGTCAGAGATTAAGATTGCTTGAAGTTAATGCTGCTGAGAAGTTACAACTGTTAATAAGTTAGTACTGCTTATATGATATGTATCAAGTTATTTGTTTATGGAAAAGATTATAGATACTTAGGAAAGTATTGTAAGCCGACTAGGACTCTTTGGTGTATTAAAGTGAGATCAACAGAAGGTAAGATGATCTGTTAATAAGATGTGGGATGATTAGAAGCAAGGTATTGAAAAATTAAAATGGGGGAAAGTTATTTGGTTTTCATAATGCATTCACAAACACTCCTTCATAATGTGGCTTACAATTTTGAAAAGGTTAACTACTCAAGATAGACTTGCAGCATGGTACCCTGGTAAACAAGTTTCTTGTTCCTTGTGTGAAATGTGTCTTGACTCACATGAACACTTGTTCTTTTTGTGTCCATTCTCTGCTAATGCATATGGGTCTAATTTTATAATCCAAACACCCCTAAACTGCTATGTGTTTAAGCATATAAGGGGATTCAAAAAAGGTTATCATTTTAAGAAACATGAGTAGATAAGCAACACACATGAGCATTTAAGCTTGAAAAAAAACAGATAATCGACACACATTAGAAGATAAGATAAAAAATAAGCAAAAAGGCAACAAATAAGAAAAAAAAAAGATAATAAAGTTACCGTTCTGATTCGCCATGTTTGAAATTAGGGTTTATGAAAAAGTGTTAGGGATTATTGTAGCTGAAGATTTTGGTGGTTGGAATGAATAAATGTGTGTTATGAATAGGTGGAAGAGTTTAAGAGGGTAGAGGGGTTAGGTATAGAAATTAATCTATTTTTCTTCTTATGATGAATAGGTTGCCTGGCTGAGATGGTAAGCCGCTTGACCTTTATCTTAGAGGTCGCGGGTTCGATTCTCGCTGGGCGTGATTCCTTTTAAATTTTTTATAGTATTTTGAAAACCAAAAACCAAACACACCTTATCCATATCAGCTTATCATCAGATTTAATAATCAGTTTTAAAGCCGATAATAAGCAGTTTAATAAGCAGAATTAAGCAGTTTATTAGCAACTTCATGACTCATCCTGGGCATCGCTTGGGTTTGAAATCCTTGTATAAAAAAATATAAACCAAATAGGAAGTAAAAAATTAATAGATAAAATCAAATCCTTCACAAGAGTATTTGCAGCAAAACAAAAGCTTAAAAAGGTTCTGCACAGTACAAACATAAATCCTTAAACAAGTACAAAAAATCAAATGTCTATATGCTTTAAAAGAACGGGTGAAATATGATAAAGGTGGAGTGTGACAACTTGAGCATGACATTGCTCACTTGGATTTTCGTATAACACTAACCCCGCTGTTCTGGTAAACTTTGCCATCATGACATTTCATACGCAAGGTATACCCATTGATGTTATATGCGTCATATTTCACTATGGTGGCGCGTGGTCCATATGATATCCACCTTACAGTTGCTGATACACTTTCTTTGGAGATCGCTAACTCTCTCTCAACCTGAATTTCATTACAAGTATATATTAGCTTCAAATTAAAGGAACAACAAACAAACAATTATAAATAACATATGATTAATTACCTCTTTGCGTAACCACTTATCAAAATATTTACTGTGCTCATTCTCCAGAAATGCTATTCGTTTACCCAGGTTTTCTGTTTTCAAAACTTGCTTGTGTCTCCTGAAACAATGTCTTTAATTATTATATTTGATATAACATTTTAAGTAACGAAATAGACATGTGTTAGTAATACTTACTCGATATACGGTACAATTTCATCTGTATTCTGTATTACATACAGATGTTCTTTCTGAAAGAGTTCCAAAGAAAATTTACTTGATTTGTCGGCCGACAATGGCTTTCCTTCCTCATTTTCATCAGTTTCATGTTTATCAGGTGGGATACCAATAGTTTCCATGGATTTATGATATTCGCTAAAAAAACTCTATTATTTCTTCCGCAATAGTCTCCTCAGCAATGCATCCCTCTAGTCTATTTTTGTTTCGCACATGTCCTTTAATAACCTTCATCTTCATTAATCATCAAGTTTCTTCATTAAAAGCTTCATAATCACCAGGAGGATGTATCCAAACATCTCTTCACTTCTTAAGCTATTTCTTGATAAACCTGAGAAGCTCAAAAGCCATTTCACACTCATAATCAACTTGTAGCCTCCCTTCCCAAATTCTTCTATATGTAAATTGTGCAAGAGGATACTCTTTCTCTACCAACATGTAGATCAGGCAATGTACTCCACATAAATCAATCAACTTCTAGCTCTTAATCAAGTATCTCCCTTGTTCTCTCCACATCTCATCACCTGCACTTGGTTCAAACATAGTCATTAAGTTTCCCCATAATACTATGTTATCACCAACTGGCTTTGTTGACTTAAACCTGTCTTTCACTATTCTGTACAAGACTTCCAGATCTTCTCTATCAAACATTTTTAGCATATCCTCAAATCTCATATAAACTTGAGTACTTCCATCTGCTCTTGTAATATGATAATAAATCTTTCTTGCATCTCTGGTGATCTTGTAGTCAACAATAGGTGCTTGTTTAGTTGCTAAAGGTATGGTATTAACTGCATCTTCATCAAATGGAATAATCTCACAACATTCTTTGAGCTCTGCTTATTTAGTCTCATCCTCTACCTTTTGCTTCTTTATGGATTCTCTATCAAGTTCTTCTCCTGCTCTCTTTGAACTTTCTTCTACTCTTGTCTCACTGCCTGCTGCTTTTGCTTTACTACCTTCCACCTTCTCAGTATCCATAGGCACAAATGTGTTTACTCTCTTAAGAGCTTTGTCAAACAGCTTTTGAATATCAGCAAAACTTTTGTGTCTTAACTGATTGTGCTTGTATCCAGCCATGTTTTTCAGATAATTACACATTGTAGTTCTCTTTTGCTTTTTAGTAGGTGGTTTGTTCCTTATTTCTTGTGCTCTCAATGCTGCAAAATGTTTCTTCCTTGCATCTAAGAGTTGTACAAATAAACTTGCTTTTTGTTCATCAGTCAATGAAGCTGCTTTTTCTCTAAAAGAATATAATCTTTCTCCTTAGATAATATGCTTCCTCATAGCTTATGAGCATATCTCATGAAACAATGTTATCTTTTTTTTCTCTTTGTCTTGCAAGCCTATCTCTTCTCCTTTCCCTGCTCGAAGTAGAGCTTTTAAGTCCTTTTAGCAAGCTCCTCCATCATGATTAATCTGATATTTTCTCTTTGTTAGTTCTTTTGGTTCTTCTTCTTCAACTATTTTGGCTTTACTTTTATCTCTTGAACCTTGATCCTTTTCTTGAATTTATGGTTGTGTAGCACTTATTCTTAGAATCTCACTTAACTCTTGCATAACCACTCCTATTGCCTTTACTCTTGATCTCCATTAAAGTCTCAGCAAGAGTCATATCATCTTTAGTTGCTGTAGTTGGAGGAGTAGTTGGTGTAGCAGTACTAACAGTTATTGGAACACTGGCAGTACTAATATCAACACTCGCAGTAGTAACCACTTCACCAGTAGTAGTAACTGGATCAGCAGCACTAACTTCCTTTTCAGTAACATTAACTTCTTGATCTGCCATGTCCTGTCTCGCAAACACTTTTTCATCATTAAAAACACTTGTATCAAACATATCTTCATAATTAAACCTCCCCTGAATCCATGCATCCTCATGAACCAGTGAAATATCTACATCTGCATCAATCTCAGCAATATTCCTCCCATGTATGGATGCATCATCCAGATCACCCAAACTTGCTTCAGCATAGGATTCAACCCTTCTAGATGTTCCAACCTTTTAACCTTGGAGTTCTTGACCTTCCTATTTGTTCTAGCTTCTTGACTCTCTTTTTCAAGCTTGTAATCTCCTTAGCTTGAGCAGTCTTTATAGTTTAAAGGTCTTGAA
>BQNB010168016.1:2262-13933 GCA_026074375.1 Tanacetum coccineum
TAATATCGTTTTAGATGATGTTGAAACTCGTCACAGTTTGTCGAATCTGCTGGTTATTTTTCTATCTGACACCGTATTCGAACACTCGCCTCATACTTTTGAAACGCATATGTCATCACGTAACCCCTGCATGGAAACATGACGGCTAATTAGAATGCGACAATTGTAGGAACCCGTTTAACATTTTCACTTCATATATTCAGCCACGAATTGATCAAGAACATAGAGAGAAGATGATGAACTTAGAGAGAGAAACTAGAGAGAGGTTAGAGAGAATGTTGGTTATTTTAGAAATATGAAATGTTTACAAAATGAATAACCAACCTTTTCCTAAATGGAAAAGGCGTATATATACCCCAACACATTTAATGAAACATGTGGGATATTTGACTCGGACCGGGCTCGGGATTTGCATGGGATTAAACCCGCAACATATTCAATATTAGCTTAACTAACGAGCTCGATTCTCGATATAGCCTATTACAACGTTAAGTAATTAAATAACCGAGACCAATAAACGTAATAGACGAACTTCATGTTTGACTTAATATTTTGAGGCTAACAATCTCCCCCGAAGTGAGTTCATTGCAACACTCCTTCATGAGATCAACGAGATTGCTTTTGTCGTTTAGCTCTTTTGGTCTTGGTCTTCATCTTCGTTGTAGGATTGTTCCTTCATGCTTTGTGATCTTTGATCTTGAGCTTTTGTCATTGTCTTTCGACTTTGTCTTTGTTTTGAGATCTTTTAAATCGTTGTCCTTGCTTGTCTTTATCGTTTTCGCCACCTTGCGATCTTGTGACTTGACCAACATGCTCATACTTTGCATCATCTTGAAAGCTTGCTAACAATCTCCCTTGACAGTCTTTGGCCTAATATCTTTGAGGAAGATCATTAATATCAGAGTTTGCAGAAGACTTTGTCTTTAATTCTTGAGCTATTTGATTATTTAATCTTGATGCTTATAGTATGTCTTTGCTGTTTGAGCATGAGCATGTGCTAATGAATCAACCTTCGCTGTAATGGGATACCGCCACCACCATGTAACCTATAAGTTTACATTAGTGATAATCGACCCTTCTTCACGATTAGACCGTTAATTCATTTACTGGACCAAAATGCGGTGTCCAGTTGTCACAAGTTCGATTCATATAGAATCTCGCAAGTCACCTACCGAGAGCTTGTTTGAAGTTGGCTCAAGAAGGATTTCCATCATCACTGTGAGTATTAAAAGTATCACTCTGATGTTTTGGAAATATCACAAGGATAAAGCGTAGGACTCTTGTTAACAGCTTGTGAACTTGATGTAGTTTAAAAAGTGTTTGTAATGGAATGTGTCCTAACGAGATTTAGATTGATCTCTTGGCTCTAGACTCGATTAGTGCGCTTTGGTTTTAGTACTCGGAGGCTGGAGCAGATTGCCACCTATTTAATATCAACTAACTCGGAGTGAGAAAGTCAATAGTAGTCGTGTATATCTCCGTGACAAATGAGACAAGTTTCTTTTAAGAGAATAATGGCTGGTAAGGGTTGTGCAGTGCATCACTAGGTCCATGATGTCTTGTTTTCGATACCAGCAATCATCTTGTGATTCTGATAGATTAAGTATTGACCTAGTTTCTGCCTTAAGTGTATGGAGGGCTATTTTATTTTCACCCTTTATCCATACATTTCTTTTTAATTCTTCAACCCCTTCAATACTTACCAAGACGTCATCATTACCACCTTGTTGTGATTGTTTTGGTGATAACTTAAGTCTTAGTCTACATTATTCCCTTATACTTATTCTTTTCTAATCATACCTAAGGACTGTTATTTCTAACTATGGTATTGTCATTGGGTAGATCCCTCCAGTTTTGGTTGGATCATTAGACTGATTCCTTACCTAACCACCTTATGACTTCTGAATCGTCGTGAAATTAAGATGTTGTTGGGTATAGGATCGAAACCATAAAACCTTTTTTGACTATTAAGCACTTTGAGTCGATCAGATCATATTTTAATTATATTTCTCCCCTTATTTAAAAAAAATAAGCACTTAGTTTTGAAAATACTAGGTGATTAAAATTTGTCTTGAGAATCCTGGGAGGAAAAGATGTTTAAAACGTAGCATGAATGATTTGGAACCTGTTTGTTCTTGCTCCCCCTCAATTTTACATATGTTTGACACCAAAAAAATGATACTAAGTTGTAAATTGAATATAAAATTGAGGTAGAACACTCAGTCATCTTGGTTATAAAATTTAAAATTGGAATATTTTCAAAGAGACTGAACTAAACAAAAAAAATTATATTTCTAAGAAACCAAACTTAACAAAACAAAGGATATATATTTCTTTGTGTCATGATTTATCACTCTTTTGTTGTTAAGATACGTTTCTTAATGTTTTGAATACATAAGAATGGTCGTGTTATGATGTATCCAAACACATTAAAAATTTGTTTTTCAAAAAACTCCCCCTCAAATATTGACTCTTTTTTTTAAATGACATCAATTGTTGAATAATTGTCTTAGAAATCTTGTTGAGGGAAAGAGTGTTGAACATACAATTTTAGAAGTTTATGAGTTGTAAGTATGAATTTATTGAAAAATTGTGTTCATGTTTTTGAAAAACCAAATGTTAGAGGATTTCTCTTCTAACTCTAAGGGTAAGCACACTGAAACGTACAATATCCTTTTCTTGAGCTCAAAACTTTGAATGTCTTGTAAGAACAACTCAAGACCGAGAAAAGTCTATTTTCACGTTGTTAGGATAAGTTATCTTTCAGAGATAAACTTTCCTTTCTTTGAATTCCGTGTTATGTACTGATATTTGCACATAAGCCATTAAAAATTAGAAATGACATGGTTTGAAAGCATTTGAAACTCTCGCTCGAACTTCATTTACACACCCGTGTCAATGTTAATCGACATTTTTAGGCACGTAAATGTTATTGATTCCAAGAGACATGTCGAGAAGATTCTTTTTGGAACATTTTCTGATTTTTTGATTTTGTATTTTTTTTGAAAAATATTTACATGTTGTCCTCAGCATTGTTATGTGATGGTGGAATAGTAATTCCACCTCTTGTCGTGATGTATATGTCTTGATTGGTTGAGGATCAACTTTTGGAACCAGCTTTGAACTGGACGGTTCATTACTGTGGTCATGAATTCCAATTTCTGAACTGTTATGATCAGAAGTCATTTGACAATGAGGATCGAGGCTTGAACTGTTGTGTTCAAACATCATTTGAAGGAAATTTCATCATTTGTGAAACCACTATGGCACTGGTTTCTGTGATATCAGCTTTTTCAGCAACCACACTCTGAGATTTTCCTGCTTTACATCGTACAATCCACCTGCACTTAAGTTAATTCTTTATTGCTTTTGACCATTGAATGATGTACTTGCACTTAAATCCAGATATTGTTTGCATGCATGAATATGAGAGATATCCACATTTGAACCATGTGTGCGTTCACTGTCAACTTTTCCTGTGCAAGAGTTGAATAACTTTCCTGTGGGAATCCATCTAAGACAAAAATTACTAAAGATTATGCCCGTTGGTTTCCATCTAAGACCAGACCTAGGAGGCGTTGTTTTCAGATACACATTGAAAGACTTGTTTGGAGAAAAATTTTGTCCTATAGGGATCTGTTTGTCATGTTTCTTAGATTCCATTGTCTTTCTTACGGGCATATATCTTTTTGTTATCTTAAGGCATTGTGCATCCTTATTTTGTGCAGAGGCACTAGAATTTAACTTTGAGAGGTATTTTAAGACGCATTCATCATGATTTACACTGTAAAGGCACTTTTTGCATGTAGGACATTGCAAGTCATTGGACTTTAAGGAAGGCTTTTGTTTCCTATGTTCTCCTATGTAAACATATTTGTTTGAAACCCGACTACTCATTGATGCTTGCCAATTCCTAGGATTTGGTTTACAACCATTAGCAGTGTTGGGTAATCTAGCAGGAGTAATCATACTAGGTTTTCCCTTCACATTTTTATCTTTCTAAAGTTTTGCATTTTTCTTAGCTCTCTCTAGGTAGTAGTTACGAACCATGTCATTGGAACTTACATATTCCCTTGGTGACTGAAGTGACACATGGTTTGGGCGATTCCTAGTGGGGCCAAGTGCAATCACATCATTTGGATTAGCTAAATATGATTCCTTCATTTGAGGCCAAGAGTGTAGAGTGACTGGTTTTGTCAAATTATGCGACACGTTAACCTGGGAAGCTGATGTGTCTTGTCGTGTAGGTATTTTCTAGTTATCAAGGTTTTACATTTATATTTAGCCAACTAACCTAAAAGACAACACTTTAACGGGCAGAGTACCCGGTCAAATGTTAGCTCGCAGTAAGTGTGGTGTCGGAACAGATAAGAGTTGAGAGTCAAACCAATTATCCAATTAGTATTTATTCTATTATAGATTAGTCTAATTATAGGTTAAACCTATGCTATAAACGATTATCTAACGATAGGGGGGGTTATAAGCCTGAGAGACTAGCACAGGTTTATGGTGACAATAAACAATTCTAAACACAAAATAAACTAAAGCAAATAACACAAAGCAAGAGAGAGGTACGAGCCAAATATAAGAAAACTGTATTAACCATATTAAATCCGGTTACATGCAGGTTTGATTAAATAGTGCAATGGCTTGCTTATCTCGAGGCGGTATATCATTCTTAAGACTTAGGCGGTACTTCTTCCTAAGACCTAGACACGAACAATCTTGTCATGATTAACGCATCCGCATAAAGCATCTTATAGTCTAATTAAAATCTATCATAGGGAATTAAAGCAGTGTTGATCTTGTTAAGACCCTAGCCCATTGGGACTTTACCCACTTATTGCTTGATGTTGAATCATACACCGGTAGTCCACCACCAAAATCAATTACAAGTTAACTAAGAACAATACTGGTTGAACAATTATCGGGTCACCTGCTGGTCCAACTAAGCTCATAGTCAAAAGGTAAAAGATAAGGTGTCATTTGTGATCCTATTGGTCCGGGTATATAAAACACAACATGGAGAGCTATCCTGGCATCCAGGGTACTGGTTAGGTCTCCCTAGACCCAGTTGAATGATATGTCGCATGTACAAGCACATAAACAAGTATAAGGGGATAAACATAATTAAACAACAACGATAAATTAAGCAAAGCCGAATTAAATCAAACCAAACATAATAACTTTCATTAAAATGGCTAATACCCGAGGGAATTAGCCCACAATCATGGTCAATATCACAAATGTAATCAAACGAATAAGAAAGTAAAAATTACATGATGTCTTCTATTGGATTAGGTTTGATGCTCGACCTTGGCTGCTCTTCTTGGCCTTGGAAATTCGTCTTTAGAAGTATAATATGTAGAAAATATGTTTTTGCACACTGAACTTCGTATTTGAGTCCAGTATTTATAGTGTCTAAAAATCCCTGGATACGCCGTATCGAGATAAGTGGATACGGCATATAGGGTTAATTTCCCTTGAAGTCCGCGATAAGATCAAATCAATTAGGCTAATTACCATTAATCACATTTAATGCATATCTTTGACTCAGGTAACAGCTGTCAATATGGCGTATAGAGTAGCAATGGATACGCCGGATAAGGAATTGATAAGAACGCGTTCTTGTGATGAGCTGGCGCAGATACGCTGTATCTTCCTTATTGGATACAGCGTATTGATGCAGTTTTGGTACTTTCTTCAAATGTCTTCGTTTTAGTTCCAGAATTGCGCCTTTTTGCTTCTTCTTTACAAGTGACTTCATAGTTACTGCAATGTCAAACTTTAAGCAATTAAGTACCAATATCTTGCAATAATTAAACAAAAGTGGGTAAATAAGTGGGATAAATGATAGGAAAATGTGACGTTATTTGATGATATCAAATATCCCCCTAATTGAATCCTACTTGTCTTCAAGTAGGATTTAGAAATTTTTTTGAAAATGTGTCCCAATCGAGGTTAAGAACTTTTCCGTTAAGCATTTTTCTTTGTTCCAAATCACCTGTACAAAACCAAGCTCCTCACGAAATATGGAAATGAAAATCACTCAGATCACTCAACTAATCTAGGGTGTATCATTTTTGGTATGCTCATAAGCTCAGTCGTGATTAGCTTCGTATCATAGGCTTGGCAAGGATACACATCTCCACCTCTAAAGCTAAGGAGTAACAAGTTAAAAGGTAAATTGGGTATTTATTCAAAGGCTTGCTCACTCAGTTGTTGCGGTGGAAACCAGAAGTGTCAAGATGAGTGGAATCAATCTATCAAACAAATAATATGTTCCGCGCTTTTGAGTTTTTACAAGATATGTGCACAGTTCAGCAATAGTAGAAGACTTTTTAGCTTCTTGTTGTTTTGCATATCAATGCTAAAAATCTCCAACTCGCTTCTCAATTGAGATATATCTCTTGTTCAGTAAAATCCACAAGATAATACTTCTCAACAAGGTGACAAATCATACTAATATCAAACGTTTTAGTCCCTTTTCTAGGAACTAGAGCAGAGCTAAGAGTTAACAAACCTGTGGCCTCATCACTGAATCTGGTGTTCAATTAATGTATCTGCTTATCTAAAATGCAAAGAAATATATCTACTCGATAAAAATGCTCAAAACTAACATGATTATCTTGTCGACGAGGGCGATATCGAGTAGACTTTACATCCTTGAACTTTACATGCTTTTACAAATAAGTGGTGATATCGGCCACTTTTACAAAACTTTACATCGTCGATCCTTTCGAATAATTTCTTTGGTATAAGCTTAATGAATCGACTATCATACATCATACATCTCTTTTTTTTGCTAACAATACATCATAAATCTCGATGTAATTCACCGTCTTCACTATCATCATCTATCCGGTTGATTTTTCCTTTAAACTTTTCTTCTTCGGACATAATACATAATTGCGAAGGTAGCAAAATACACGAGCTACAAAACATCCCATTGCATTGTGCAATTTTCCCGACCATTATAGATAGAGAAATTTTCACTTTGACACAGGAACTACATAACTTTACACAAAAGCAACTAGCAACATCGATCAAATATGTTTTAATCTACACGGTAGGCTAAGGTGTAAAGGTGAAACGAAACAATTTTTTATTGGTGAGGAAAAAGAAAGAAATGGCTCAACAGGTTGTTCTAGGGGTATCATACTCTAAAAATGAGAGTAAGCAAAAGGGTTACACGGGGGTTAACTAACCAGTGTAGTCAGTTAATAATACGACATGTAAAGGCTGTTTGGTTTAATCCTAGAAATTTACCGGTCAAGCATGTTACTCCATCTAAATCCATAGTACTTATTATTGAGGTCTCGAGTGATATACCAGGCCAAGTTCTAAAGTCCACTACATCACCGGCACACACATATTTTTGTGAAATTTTAGTAATCAATTGGAAACAGATAGGCTTAATTCTCACAATAGACAATAAGGGTTATAGTGCGCTAGGTAATGTAACTAGTGATTTTTCACAAAAAAGTCAAGCTAATTTTTTTTTTAATTTGATCCATTTTTTAGGCATGTTAGCATTTTATTTGTGAAAATGAGGACAAGTACGTTCTAATTCTCCATCCCCCACTTAAATTATACAACGTCATCGTTGTATAGACAAACAATTAAATAATATGGGAAAAGAATTATAACGAGGAAACTTCCCTGATTATTTACTCCGAATGGTTCTCCATTTTGAGTGTTTGAGCAAAAAGAGTGTTGACGAGGCATTTAAATGTCGAGCAGAAGTCAACACGAGGTATTTTCAGACTATACTTTGAAGTCGGTTTCGTTTATAGCAAGGTCTTGCATAAAAGTTAGAAGACGTTCGTGCAATTCATGCTTTCGCTAACCTATAATATAAGCAAACAATTAAACACACAACTGTACAGGTTACAATACGTCGTATCCCAAATCCTAGGATACGCCGTATGTAAACCTGTGAAAACAATCAAATACTGGAAATTAAATAATAGAAATTAAAAACTGATTAATTGTTTAGACATGCATACGTCGTATCCAGAGGGGTTATATACGCCGTATGTATGTCTGACAGACAGACTCAATTTTAAAATTAAAACTCAAACAATTTAAATGCGACAAACAATTAAAAACATAAACGAGTTGTCTCCCGGGGAGCACTTTTGTTTCAGCTGGTCTTTAAGTTCGACCTTTTTCTTCTCTTATTCATCATTTGGTACGTGTCACGGTCCACCCTTCATCCTTTTTGCGGAAGATATCAAGGTAGATGCTAGACACTCTGTTAACATTTTGAGCCCAAGAGTTGTGTTCGAGTGCACGAGCTCCCAAAAATTCTTCATTGTCTCCGACTGAGTATTTGATCACTTCAAACTTGCCCATTCTGCACATTCCTTCGTTTGGTTTATCATTACTGGATTGTGGTGCGTCAGTTCGAACAAAGTTTTCTGGTCCATTGGAGTGATCGTTACACTTATCGTTTTCGTCACTCTTGTCATTATCATTCTGGTGTTGATCGAAAAATGGATGACTGTCTCCATTACTGTACTCGTCATCACTTGATTCTTCATCATAATCGAGTGTGTCATTGTCATACCCTTTTTCCTAAAAATTCCAAAGTGCATTTTTAGTTGCACCGCTTAATTTCCAAGGGTTTTTAAACTTTGAGCTCAACCAATTTTTGAATTTTAAATGGCATTCCCTAACATTGGGATCATTTGTTTTACTAGTACGGGATAACGGGTAGTATTTATAAAAGAACTTGTCAACAATTTCTACCCATGAAGTGATCTCGAAATTTTCTTCGTGCATCCACCATTGTTGCGCTTTCCCGGTCAAAGAGTATTGAAATGTCAGGACGTAAAGTTGTTCGATGTTGAGATTAGGGGTTTTGACTAGATCAATTGTCTGGAGGAATCTAGTAGTATGGTCAACTGCGTCATTAGTTTCAGCTCCATCATAAGCATTATCTCTTAGTTTCATGATCAATTCACCGCTGAGTCCAATCTTAGCATGCTCATCAGAGTTTTGCTCAGTAAGGTAAAGGTAGGGAAGGAGGGGACGACTGTAGGTTTCATTCAAATTTGATGCTGTCATTGTCATCTTATTGTCAAGAGGTTTTCCTGGAAATGAACGCAAATGATCAGTAGTATGTGATTTTATAGATGAAACAAGACAGAAAACCGATTTATGAAGTTCTGGAACTGTATCAGATGACAGATACGCCGTATCTTATTGATTAGGATACGCCGTATGAGTCTGTTGAATAACAGTACGCCGTACAGAGTTTTATGAATACATCGTATTGTCAAGAAACAAATACGTCGTTTAGACAGTAAAACTCAATACACTGTCCTGATAAGAAGGTTCGATACGTCGTATCCAACTGGTGGATACGCCGTATTAGGTGATCAGTCAGAACATAATACTAATTAAACACAATTAAATGCAATAATTAAAGCAAACAATTTAAATGCAGATAATTACAAACGGAATTTAAATAGCTAAATCAAACAATTAGAAGTTAGAAATTAGAATTAACAATTATACACTAAACAAGTTAAAAATTAGAAACACTAAAAGAATAAAGATTAAATTAATCACTCCCCGGCCGCGGTGCCAAAAACCTTGATGTGTCTTGTCGTGTAGGTATTTTTAATTATCAAAGTTTTACATTTATATTTAGCCGACTAACCTAAAGACAACACTTTAACGGGCAGAGTACCCGGTCAAGATGAAGCTTCGCGGTAAGTAGGGTGTCGAACACTAAGAGTGAGAGTTAACCAATTATCCGATTAGTATTTATTCTATTCTAGATTAGTCTAATTACTGGTTAAACCTATGCTATATACGATTATCTAGTGATATGGGGGTTTTCAGCTTGAGAGACTGACACAGGTTTATGGTGACAATAAACAATTCTAAACACAAAATAAACTAAAGCAAATAACACAAAGCAAGAGAGCGGTACGAGCCAAATATAAGAAAACTGTATTAACTAAATTAAATCCGATTACATGCAGGTCTGATTAAATAGTGCAATGGCTTGCTTATCTCGAGGCGACATATCATTCTTAAGACTTAGGCGGTACTTCTTCCTAAGATCTAGACACACACAATCGTGTCACGATTAACGCATCCGCATAAAGCATCCAATAGTCAAATTATAATCTATCATATGAATTAAAGCAGTGGTGATCCTGTTAAGACCCTAGCCCATCGGGACTTTACCCACTTATTGCTTGATGTTGAATCATACACCGGTAGTCCACCACCAAAATCAATTACAAGTTAACTAAGAACAATACTGGTTGAACAATTATCGGGTCACCTGCCGGTCCAACTAAGCTCATATTCAAAAGGTAAAAGATAAGGTATCATTTGTGATCCTATTGGTCCGGGTATATAAAACACAACATGGAGAGTTATCCATGCATCCAGGGTACTGGTTAGGTCTCCCTAGACCCAGTTGAATGATAGGTTGCATGTACAAGCACATAAACAAGTATAAGGCGATAAACATAATTAAACAACAATGATAAATTAAGCAAAGCCGAATTAAATCATACCAAACATAATAACTTTCATTAAAATGGCTAATACCCGAGGGTATTAGCCCATAATCATGGTCATTATCACAAAAGTAATCAAATGATTAAGAAAGTAAAAATTACACGATGTCTTCTATTGGATTAGGTTTGATGCTTAACCTTGGTTGCTCTTTATGGCCTTGGAAATTCATCTTCAGAAGTATAATATGTAGAGAATATGTTTCTGCACACTGAACTTCGTATTTGAGTCCAGTATTTATAGTGTCTAAAAATCCCTGGATACACCATATCCAGATAAGTGGATACGGCGTATAGGGTTAATTTCCCTTGAAGTCCGCGATAAGATCAAATCAATTATGCTAATTACCATTAATCACATTTAATGCATATCTTTGACTGAGGTAACAGCTGTCAATACGGCATATAGAGTAGCAATGGATACGCCGGATAGGGAATTGATAAGAACGTGTTCTTGTGATGAGCTGGCGCAGATACGCCGTATCTTCCTTGTTGGATATGGCGTATTGAGTACCAATATCTTGCAATAATTAAACAAAAGTGGGTAAAGCATGTGGGATAAATGATAGGAAAATGTGATGTTATTTGATGATATCAGAGGCAAGCCGCCTTTTTGGACATTGGTATCGTTCAGATTGATATGCATATGGTTGTCTTACCATTGGATGATTTCTGATTGATTGTACAGGCGGTTTTCCCAAGATGGATGGTTGTTCAAAATTAGTATCCACACCCTTTCTTTTGAACGTCTTAATGAGTTTCTTTAACTCACTATTTTGAACGTCTCAATGAGTTTCTTTAACTCACCGATGGTTATGTTCTTTTCTTGCATTTGAGCTTTCAAATCTTGTATTTCATGGTATTGTTCACGTTCTTTTCTAAATACATTTGATGTATTTTCTTTACAAACTGTGTTATCTTGAATTTGTTTGTTAGGAAAATATTGTAAACAGACTTAATACTGTTAGTATTAAAGTTAAGTATGTTAGTTAAAGTTAGTACTGATAGCTGAATAGTTAGTTCTGTTAGCATAGAAGTTAAGTCTGGTAGAGGAAGTTAAGTCTGTCAGCTTAAACTTAAGTCTGGCAGTATTAAAGTTAATACTGCTTGGTCAGACAGTTAAGTCT
>BQNB010168018.1:0-13932 GCA_026074375.1 Tanacetum coccineum
TCCACAATACCAAACATATCATATCGCAACACAATGGGACGGAACGTGCCCACGATCCAATACACATAACTACAGCAAGTTTAAAAACATTTTAACATAACAACAAGACAAGCATCATTCTCACCCCAAAATAACATGAGAAAAAGGGGCTATGAAACTCACATTTGCTTAGCTTTCCAAAAGATTCTAACAAAAAGCTTCACAAACAACTAGCATAAATCTAAACAACAAAATAACTCGTGTTACACGCTACTAAGCTAAAAGCTTAATGCACATTTAACAATTATATGATGGATTTCTAAGGTGTTCTATTAACCCCATGGGTCACCCCGACACCATACCTAACTTTAACCACTCCGTTAACAAGTTTCACTAGTTAGTCATAATTTGTTCAAAACTGCAGAATTTTAACGTGACTTAACGCACTCAAAACCTCTACTTACTGACCTCCATAATTCATACCAAAAATCACCTATGTTCATTTATGAGTATATTAACTACCACATGATTTCTAAGAGCCATTTACATGCACAAGTACTCTTAAGAAAATCAAACTTCAAAACAGTTCCAATTCGGATCTGTTTGCACACTAAACAGTTTGGACCTAAAAACCATACTTAAACTCCAAATCAGAAGCTCTCCTTTAGGGGATTTCTAATAGACACATAGAACTAAACTCCTGTAAAAGGGCTAAGCTAAATTCGAATTTTAAGTGGGGTTTTTATACCTCGTAATCTGACCTAAATCTGACCCGTATTTACTGCTTTGACAACTTTTCTTGCAACCAACGTTTGAATGACTTCCAGACCTCAAAAACCTTCGAGGCTGGATGTTATGGAAACTAGACTCTCTGAGCTACATCATAGGCACCGAAAACTTGACAAAGTCTATTACCATCATTGAGATATCATCCAAACAACACAGCCCTAAATTCTGCCCCAATCTAAATCAAATTCTAACGCGATCTATGTTTGAACCAATTACACCCATAAGCTTCTAATTACAAACTCTTCATATAACATACACAGATCATTATACCATTTCATTACAGATTGAATAAACCCAATAATCCACCCATATTGATTAATACATGATTAAAGATTAATAACAACAAGGATTTAATGAAAACTTACCTTAGAGCTTTAATTTCATCTTCAATAGCAAAAACCCTAAATTTTTCTCCTCATTTCTCTTTGTTCGAGACCAATTCTCACAAGGGGCAGGGTTATTGTAATTTTATTTATATGTATAGCCTCCCAAACTAATTATAGATAAATCTAATTTATTGTTTCCTTTTAAAACTCTTTTTTTCTTCTTTCCCTTACCTCCAATGGACCTATTTATAATTATTTATATTTATAATTAATTTACTTAATTATTAACATGTAACCTTAAATTTCTATAAAAACCTAAGCTTATATGCGCATACCTTTTTTTCGTATAAACTAATATAGCTAGACGTTAAAAAATAATTTAATTTTCATTTTTATTATACCTAACCATTCCAAATAATAGAATTTTCATTACATTTATATCTTTACTACTAAAACCTAAATCTTCCTAATATTACTAACAACATGAATATAGTATAACGTATAAATTGGGGGGGGAAATTAAAATAATACATTACACAATTTGAAGCGCGAAACACTTCAAATTTCCGAAAATCATTTCCTTGTCACTAAAAGTAAACGAATTGAATTCCACAAAATCCAATGCAAATCCAATCCCAATGAGACGGTCACGCTTAATGGATTGATTATGCAATCTCACATATCTCACACAAACACATATAAACACGTATAAATACATCATCACTACATAACGCCATACTTAAGGAAATCTATTAGTCAACAACTATACGGTTTGACCAACCTGCTCAAGCCACGGTTGTCACAGATGGTTTAACGAAACATATAATATTGGGTGAAAACATAGATTGGCTTAAACAATGGTGATCTAGGGGTATCTTGCACTAATAATGAATACAACAAAAAGGTTTTTATTATGGGAGGTCGACAAGTCAGTGTAACAAGTCTATAAAACACTACACATATAGCGTAGTTTGGAGTGAGTTTCCTAAAGTTGCCTCTGAACCACTATCCTGCTAATCATAAGGTCTCCGAAACTTATACAGCCATGTTCAAGTCTACAATACTACCAAACAAACTAACCGAGGGCACACTCAATATTTTGGTGGATTTTTGTATAATGAGATGAAAACGGAACATCGATAGCCTTAACCTCATCAAGAACTAAAGAAAAGGGTAATATGCTAGGTAACACCCCTTGTTTGTAGGTCATGTAATGACATTATTAATACCACGCATTATTTTTAACTTTTACGCGTTTGCTTTTAAATCATAATCGTTAAGCTAAATCGCGTAGACTGAAAATGATCATACAATGTAAACGGGCATTAAACAATTAAATGTTTACATCAAGCAAGTGTTATATGATTATTTTGAGGATAATTAATAACTTTGTTCATCATATTTTTATTGGTTACGTAAAGTGCTTACGTTTCACGATAAAATGCGTTTAGGCATTCCCGGAAGTTCTAAAACCTAACTACGCCTAAACGAATACCCACGATTATACCCAATACACAAAATAATAAATATAACATCATATATATGTATGTTATGCCGAAATTTTAAGGATAGAAACAAGAATTTCCAACTTGTACATAATATCTAGATATTTGTGAAATATCTAGATATTATAAGAAATAAACTCTTACACCATGTGCATAACTTGACCCTTCTTAACCTTGTGCTAGGGTTATGAAGTAACCATGGTTACGTTAATAGCTGATAATTTTCCCTATATATAGCATTACATAACGCTTTCTTTTCATAGAAACTTAACAAAATTCATTTTCTTTCTCTCTTTTATGCTCTAAAACCCACGACTCATTTATCCCACATAAACAATTCATACAAAACTTTTATAGCAATACAAGCATCTCTTATACACTCAGATCCTAAATGTATTAAGTCATAAATTCAAGCCTTGATCACTCATTTGCAACATTAAGAAGAAAAAGTAAAGATGAGTTTTCAAACCTAATCTATGGTTTTTATAAAGCTTGTAAGCATTGGTTTTGAATCTAAACGTTTAAGAACCTGTTTATCATCTCTTATATCATCACTAAGGTTTCTTATTTCCTTTATACTTTTATTTCTATGCTTTTTAATGTGTTATATGTTATTACGGCTAAATCCCCACTAATAGAATTTCAAATATGATAAAATAGTTTTATTTGAGTATCAATTATAACACTTAATCTCCATGTCCTAATATTTAAATATCAGTGGAACAAATAGATCTATAAAGATGTTAACTTATGGTGTTAATATAACCATGTTAGAAGTAAAAATTAGGGTTTTAATATGTACTTAAGATAATTAACAAATAAAGTAATGAATAAATTGTTAAAACCCTTTTACAATGACTTACAAGGACTATGAAAGCACTTGGACATTATTATAAGTACCACATATGTAAAATATGGTTATAAGAGTTTTTATAGTAAACTACTAAATTAATTAATACATAAAACAAGGTTTTTATAAAGATAAACACATTTTGGAAAAATAATATCTTAGGGGCTGTTTTGTAATTAAAAATTTACATATATGTTTTATGATTTTATAAAATACTACATGTCACAAGGATCGATAGGTCAAGATAAGAAACTCCGAAAAACCGATTAATAACGAAGAAGAATAACGCCATTTACAACATTAAGATAGTTTAGTAAACTTTTATAAAACAATTTTTATAAAATACATTCCACCACAGAAACTTATACTTTTTTAAACATCCATAAATACCGATAAAACTTATCAATTACAGAACGAGCTCGAAAAGAATCGCTAAAAACGAGCTATAACGAATAAGATACGACTAAAAACGGGTTATTCATAATATAAAAGTAATAATAAAATCGAGTATATACTGTTTGTGAATAGTAAAAACACAATTCATCCGCAGAAAATCAAAACTTGAAAAGTATAATATTTTAGAAAATCACTAATCGTCTTACTACGAAGACGTGGACGTAAGTAAACATGCGAGCAACGGACTTAAAACGACCAAAATAGTTCATTTTAACGAAAGAATATTTATAAAACCGTTTCACTTGAAATAAATATTATTTTTATTAAAAGCGATTATTCGTTGATTATGCTTATTAAGAATATTGAGTGGTTATCAAGTGCTATAATACTAAGGGAGTTTCAAAATGTAGCCTCTCGGGGCGTATCGACGAAGTTGATGGATTTTACGATTTATAAAGTATCCTAACTCCTCGATACGTCATGTCATGACCCTTTAATTATGATATCTCCGAACGATATCACGACGTAACTACTATAATATTATATTGAATGATAAAAAATTGAAGTACTTCGTAGCTTATATTACTCCTTAAATTTAAAAGGCTCGCATCTATCGTCATGCGTGAGCGTTTTAATCATGTGATTAATTGGACTATCTATCTGTAAAAAAAAAAACTCAAGGTGAGTTCTATGACCCGCACTTTATACAGTTTACTGATTTGATGATTATTTGTTGTGGAAACCATGCTACCATTCCTGTTTTATAAATAAGGAACGCAAGTTGTTGACATATATATTGATTATGTGTTTTGCCTAATTTTGCGATAACCCTCCTGAGCCCATTGTCATGAACTGTCAATTGCATAGATGTAGTTGAGAATTCCATATGTGAGCGCGGAAAAAAATGATATAAATTAGATCTATTGGGATTAACCATCCCCGTTTGGGTGATTAGCTATCACGAGAACTTAACTTTACCATTAGTCGGACATAGGATTTCGGGTTACATAACATCTACGGTCAAGAATAACCTTCTAAAAAGCAAAATAAGTTGAGCTTGATTTCCGTGTCCATGAGCTTAGTGCAACAGTAAACTTGGTTGTGAATTGATGCAATCTTTGTAATCATCAGGAAAAATCTTGCGGTCCTGCATAGATTTTAAAATACAAAAACTAGAATTCACGCAACAATTTTGTTGCGACGTTTTAACCATGTTTTACAGGAGGTCATTAGAGCACGAGAATGCCAGGGATGCATTGATTATTGTTTTGGATAACAGCACTGTTAAAATTTATGTGCATCATGTTCTTGGTGGGAAATCTATGTTATCTTGTAATAATAAACAAAGAACAATTGAAACCAATGAAGCTTTTATGTAATAATATGTTCTTTTATTTAAAAATCCAATGTATCAAGTCTAAAACGACAATTTGTGTCGTTCTACTTATATATCTTGTCCTGTTATCTGAAGTAACATGCCCCGGATCCTTATCCGCTGCGACCCATTTTGGACACACCACACACACACACACACGTACCAGCCAAGGTTATAGAGTACCAGGTCAAAATGTATTTGCTGACTATAATAAAACCGATTTTCAAACATTGCATACATACAAAAGGTTTTTACGGGGTAGTCATAATACAAATTATTGCATTAGTCTGTAGGCTATATACATGCATAACTGATATCCTTAGTTTATAATATATTTACGGTATATAAAGATAATAGTCTTATATAGTATATAGTACTCTTAAAAGTTATTCCGCTAGGTCACAATTATGTCACTGATTCCGCCGTTACCTATACGTCTGTTCACTCGGGAGGCACGAATCTGGAGTAGTTTTCCCATCTGAGGACCTTACTGGAGGAGGCTGCCCGACAGTGTTCGAGCAGGACCACTGTCTCCAGTGTAATATACCTGGAGCTCAAATACCAGTATACAATCCAGAGCCTGAGCATACCGTAGGACTTAGTGGCCAAAGCCGGGGATGAGGCACCTACACTCCACTTACCACCATTCTTTATATCTCGACACGTATTCGACCCCACATACTAGAGCAAAATACAAAAGAAAAAAAAGCAAACACAGGCCATGAGACATATGAATGCAGCATCACCATCATCTAATATTCACTACTCCCATCGATGGGACCCCACCATTGTTACCTATACCTTCTAAGCCATCTACTAGCCTGCAGAGCTGATATTTCTGTAGGCCGACATGCCGCCATCAGAATAAGACTACTACTTACTGACTCCAGACCTGGTGTGAGATTGGAGAAGAGTTTCTGTGCTAAGCTGCTGCGAGACAGCCAAGACCTACTATAAAGCAAACCCTAGATACGAAGGAGGATGATGACCGGCCTAGAGTTGGTCAACAAGAATCACTAACCAAAGGTATATTGTTGCACTAGAAAGAGTTCAAGTTTTGCACGAACACGACATCACGATGGCCTCAAAAGGATCGCGCAGTCTGTTGAAGCAGATGTTTGAGTATTTGTAGGAGAGAAGACTATGCTTACAAGCAAGAGGGAATGGAGACTCGTCAGGCTTTGGCTAGTCTTAAAGCTCACTGCAGTGCATTAGAGGCATGGTTACAGTGTTAGATACTGAGAGCAACGTCGCCATGAGTGGTAAAAGTCAGCGTCAGGCTGCAGATGATCATGCTGTACAACATATCACGCTACCCAGCCCTGGAGCTAGAGCACTAACGGTTGACACATTGGAGTACACTGGTAGCAGTCATCCTACTTTGGTTATGATTGTATCTATATGCAGTCTGGTTTAACGTTTTAAGGTTACTCACCACTATGCAGGCGGTATAGATCTTTTGTCTTTTGGTTAGACTATCCTATATAGATCTTTTTGTTTCTGATCAGATATCCTTTATAGCCACAAAAATTACGGTAACTCCCGTCTATTAGGCTCTATTTGATTTCATTTTGTAACCTAATGTTGTGAACGTTTTTGTATAAGTTCAAACCAATCATGTATATTTTCCCCAGTTATATAGGAAAAGTATGGATATGTTTATATAAAAATCAAATTTTATAGTGAATAAATGTCGCTTGGTTAATTCAAAACTGTAGTGTATTTCACCATGTGTTGTGATCTCATTTATTTATTATGTATACATCGGGTTATGGTAAGATTTTTGAATATCAAACGGTTATTATGTTTTCTTTCTTTGTGATTTAAGAAAATGGACCAAGAGGAAGGCCCACAAAGGCCCCATGAGGTTAAACCCAGGTACCAACTCCCCCATCATCGCATACCCTACTACCGGACCACTTCGGTTCACACGGTGCTAACATCAAGTCCATGATCTACGAGGGTGTCACTGCGGTGTTGGCAGCACGTCTACGACCCGTAATGGGCGATGAAAGCCATGACCTCGAACAGTTAAGAAGGAATGAACGCGCGTGTTCTAGTGCACCTATCAAGACTTCAAGAAATGTCAACCGCTTATTCCATCAAGGGCACAAAAGGAGTGGTCGCCTGATTACCCAGTGGATTTAGATGATGGAAACCGGTTTCAAATAAGTAACTGCACGCGTGGAGAATCAAAGTGAAGTTTCCACTTGTACTCTTATGGGATTGCTCTAAAAATTGGTGGAACTCACATAGCAGGGACATGAATAAATGAGGTTGCTTATGCAATAACGTGGACTGACTTGAAGAAAAAGATGACAACTAAATATTGTCCGAGGAATGAAATCAAGAAAATTGAGGCAGAAATGTGGAACCTAAAAGTACAAGGCACGCAATGAATTGACCTACAACCAACAGTTAGCCTTAAATTTAAACGTCTTCCAGGAAGCTGGCATTGCTAGTGTAACAGAAGTGTTCCCGAAAGACTGTACAAAAATAAAATGGTATGTCGGTGGGATGCCCGACCGGATTTACTCAATAGTTGAGGCATCGAAGCCAAAGACCAGCAGGAAGGCTATTGAGATGTCGACTAATTCGATGATAGGAGATTAACACTATTGGGCTGAGAGACAACAGAAAACCAGAGGAAGTTTGTGAAGACGCACCTCAAAATATCCAAAAACCAACAACCAAACAAAGATAGACACGTAGCAGGCTTATGCTGCCTGGGAACAAGGAGACAAGGAAATCGTAAAAAAGGGGCTAAACCTCTATGGTCCAAGTGTAATTTCAACCATTACGGTCCGCTTGTTATACCAACATGCACTAACTGCAACAAGCTGGCCTACCTGACCAATGGACAGTAGGTAGCCGGCCTGCAACTACTGCAAATAACAACAACAACAACCGTAACACAACAACCCAAGAAGCCCAAGGGGCAAATACCAGCCAAAGTTTGCTTTGAGAGCGGGGCTCCAGGCCACTTTCAGGAAGGACAGCCCCCAGTGACGAAGAAGAATAAGGGAAATGGTAACGTGTAGCCAGGCATATGCATGGGAGTTGCAGGGCAAAACCCCGACAACAACGTTGTGACGGGTACTATTTCATCCTAAACAACCGTTTCGCTTCCCTTTTTTATTTGATACTGGTGCAGATTAATTTCTGTGTCTACTCAATTTAGTAGCTTTGATTAATAAAGCCCCCACTACATTAGATCATGGTTATAAACGTTGAATTAGCTGATGGAAGAATAATCTAGGTAAATACTGTGATTAACTAGGGTTTCACCGTTAAATTTTATGAAACCAAACCGTTTCACGTCCGACCAATGCCTGTAGAATGGTACATATGATGTCAAAATTGTAGGCATGGGACTGGTTGACGAAATACCAAGCCATTAATGACTGAGCAAAGAAGATCTTTCGTCATTCCCTTGGGCGCGATAATTTTAAATTTTCATGGGAGACGAAGTAGAAATAGACTGCGTGACTCGATTAAACATCATCTCGTACAAAACTAGGCCCAGAAGTCTCCTGCTACGAAGATGTCACCTTCTATTGGCACATATTATACCATCAAGGAGACTGGAATAAAGTAAAAAAAGAAGAAGCAACTGCAAGATGTACCGATCGTCAAAAATTTTCCCGAAGTATTTCCCGAGGACTTTCCCAGGCCTTCCACCTACCAGACAAGTGAAATCACATCGATCTAGTACTCAGTGCTGTCACCTGTAGCACGGGCACCTCATCGATTGCCCCATCAGAAATGAAGATTGGCGGATCAACTAACAAGAGAGCTTGTTTGACAAAGCCTTTATAAACTCCTAATTCGTCCACCATGGGGACTCCAGTTCTATTCTCAAGAAGAAAGATGATCTATACAGGAGTGCATAGATTATCGAGAACTAAACAAATTAACGTGTGAAGAACGCGTTATCCTCAACCAGAATTGATGACTTATTTGACCAACTCTCAAGGGACGAGAGGTCTACTCGAAGATCGACCTAAAGGTCATGTGTATCTACCAATTGAGGTTTCGAGAGGAAACATCTCGAAGACGAGAAAGCGTTAAGAGCTTCAGAACCTCTATATAGGTCATTATGAATTCCAAGTCATCCGTTTGGTTGACCAATCGAGGTTAGCACCTGCTGTTTTATGGACCCCATGAACCGGACGTGTTCAAACCTTATCTAGACAAATTTTTTAATTATCTTTATTGACGATTATTTAGATCTATTCCAAGAACAAGCAAGAGCACGAAAGATCATCTGAAGGATACTAATGGAGTTGTTGAAGAAAGAGGAGTTTGTATGCCAAAATTTTTCCAAGTGGTTGAATTTTGGATTCCCAAAGTACATTCCTCGTTACAATATTTGATACTAAAGTGCTTCATGCTGGATCCCGCCAAGATCGAAGCGTTAAAGAATTGGGCCATCTCCAAAACACCAACGGAGATTCGTACAGTTTTAAGGTCTTGCTGGTATGTATCGACGATTCAATTGAAGGGTTTTCAAGATCGCCAAACCAATGACAAAGCACACTCAAAAGAAGGTCAAGTATGAGTGGTAGACAAACAAGAATCACGTTCCGATTATTGAATGCAGAAGTTGTGTAGTGCACAAATTCTGGCTTTACTCCGAAGGAAGTGAAGATTTTAACGTATACTGCATGCTTCAAGAAGAGGTTTGGGCGCTGTTTTGATGCAAAAGGAAAAGGTTTTTCTTAAGCAGTCACGCCAGTTAAAAGATCCATGAGACGAACTATACTACTCATTATCTGAACTGGAGCAGTAAGTGTCGCTCTAAAAATTTGTAGCACTATCTGTATGTGACCAAGTGTAACGGTGTTCACTATCATAAGAAGTTTTACAAAGAATTATTCTTAAATCATAAGGAAATGACATAGACAACTCCGATGTTTATAAGAGTTGCTTAGTGTATTACGATATGTGATATTCGTTATCACACATGAATAGCAAATTATCGTTGCTTGATGCTTTGAGCAGAAAGAACGGAACCACCATTAAGAGTTCGAGCTTTGAGGAGGTCATGCCTATTAGCTTGGATCTTCCTAAGCAAATCTTGAATGCTCAGACTGAAAGGTCACGAACCAGAAAACATCAAGAGTGAGTGTAGAGGTAAGCTGATTGAAAATGCTAAATATCCAGAGCGAATTAGAACGGAAAAGTTGAAAACACCTCGTCGAAGTATTCAATCCATCAGGGTTCCGAGCAAATGTATCAAGACGTAAAGAAGCTATGAATGGTGGTGGCCAATAAGAAAGCTGATATTATCGCCACCTATGAGTGCAGTAGGCTTGACCTGTGGCTAAGGACAAGGGCCCCAACATCAGAGACAAGAACATCAGAGACAATCGGGTTTGTTGGTACAACCCGAGATACCTCAATGGAAGTGGGACAATATCACGATGGATTTTGTCACAAAGCTTCCTAAGTCATCACAAGGGTATGACACCATTTGGGTAATCGTTGACCGTCTTACAAAGTCCGCAATCTTTATACCCATGAAAGAAACTGACCCTCTGGAGAAACTAGCGAGAATGTACCTAAAGGAAGTAGTAACAAGGCATGGAATACCGGTCTCGATTATTTGTGATCGTGACCCTAGGTTCGCATCAAATTTCTGGAGGTCACTTCAGAAAGCTTTGGGTACAAGTTTAGATATGAGTACGGCATATCATCCGCAAACTGACGGACAAAGCGAGAGAACCATTCAAACTCTCGAAGATATGCTTAGAGCTTGTGTGATCGACTTTGGAAATGGTTGGGTTAAACATTTGCCATTGGTCGAGTTTTCATACAATAACAGTTATCATGCTAGCATTAAGGCTGCACCCTTTGAGGCACTTTACGGTAGAAAATGTCGTTCGCCTGTTTGTTGGGCTGAGGTTGGAGAAGTTCAACTCACCGGTCCAGAGATAGTACAAGAGACGACTGAGAAAATCATTCAAGTTAAGCAAAGGATGCAAGCCGCTCGTGATAGGCAAAAGAGCTACGCTGATTTGAAGCGTAAGCCGATGGAGTTTGAGGTTGGAGATAAAGTGATGCTCAAGGTTTCGCCTTGGAAAGGGGTTGTACGTTTTGGCAAACGAGGGAAATTAAATCCCAGGTTTGTTGGACCTTTCAAGGTAATAAAAAGGGTTGGAGACGTTGCATACAAGCTCGAGCTTCCTGAGGAGCTGAGCAGAGTTCATAATACATTTCACGTGTCCAACTTAAAGAAGTGTCATGCCGACGAACCCTTAGCCGTTCCGTTGGATGGACTTCATTTTGATGACAAGCTTCAGTTTGTCGAGGAACCTATAGAGATCACAGATCGTGAAGTTAAACGGTTGAAGCGAAGCCGTATCCCATTAGTCAAGGTTCGATGGAACTCCAAGAGAGGTCCAGAGTTTACATGGGAACGCGAAGATCAATTCCGGAAGAAATACCCACATCTGTTCTCAAAGACCGGGCCGTCGTCAAGTGCTGCGTCTTAAGCCTTGAGGACAAGGCTCAGCTAACCGGGGGAGACTATAACACCTCGTGTTTTAGGACAATGTACGACGTTAATAAAGTCACCATTTATTTTTAGTATTGTACGCGTTTGTTTTTAATGGAAATCGTTAAGTTAAATCGCGTAAGCAAGAAATAATCAGTTAACGTAAACGGGCATCAAGCAAATTATTGTTTACGTCAAACAAGGGTTAAGTAATTATTTTGAGGATAATTATTAACATTACACAAGTTATTTTATCGGATACGTGAAAGTGTTTACGTTTCACGATAAATGACAATTAGGTTTTCCCGAAACCCTAAAAATTAACGTACGCTTCAACAAATACCTACGTTTATATACAATGATCAAAGTTTATAAAACATTAGGCATGTGTATATATTTATACACATCTCATATGATTATACAAGATAACAAATACTTTACAAGATAACCAAGACTTTACAAGTAAACTTTTATATAAAAACTACACTTTACATTTTTTATATAAAACTTTCACTTACACTTTTCTTTATAAAAACACAAGTAAACATTATATAAAAGAAATTAAACTAGAAAACACTAACCCTTGATTTCATGGGATGATTCCCATTAGGAGGAACACATAAACATAAGCTTTAAAGCCCTTGAAACCCTCTTTCCCTCTTGGTGTCCCCTTGAACCCACGGCACCATATCCCTCCCCCTTTGAATTTCTTGGTCAAACTTTGCAAGTAAATATCTTATAACCTCTTCCTATATATATTCATGCATGCATAAGTGAAGTTTCATACTCTTTTACTTAACAAAATTACTCTTTTTCTCTCCTTTCTCTCCCTAAAGGCCACGGCCAAATATCCATCCCTAAGCAATCCATACAAAACTTTTATACAATCCATACAACCCTTTACACATCAATCCTAAGGCACACTAAATCATTTACAAGCCTTGGATCACCATTTGCAAGGATTAAAGAAGAAAAGGGAAGATTAGGGTTTCAAACCTAATCTTGGGTTTATAAGCTTGAAAGCTTGGGTTTTAAGTCTAAACACGGGTTTAGCATTCATTTCACATCTCATACATCATCCCTAAGGTCTTCCTAATTCCTTCATACTTTTATTTATTATGATTTTATGTGTTATATGTTAATTATGGCTAAATCACCACTAAGGACTTTTTAATATGTAAAATGAGTTTTCACTTATGTTTATGAATTTATGCACTTATTCTTATGTCATATGGTTATATATATCATGGAAAAATGAATGTAAAAGTATGTTAACATATGGTTTAAGTATAAACATGTTTAGGTTAAATTAGGGTTTTATAAGATTACTTAATCTTCACATGTGAAAGTAATGGAAAGTAAATTGTTAAACTTGTTACAATGAATTTATAAGGACTATGGATGATCTTGGACATTATTATAAGTAGCACATGTGTTAAAAATAGTTATTAGGGTTTCTATATTAAACTACTAAACTAATTAATACATAAAACAAGGTTTTTATAAAGTTATACACATAAATACTTAGGGGCTGTTTTAAATCCGAATTCATACAGTAAGTTTGACATAAAATAATAATAATACGCCTCATGACGATTCCAAAATGATAAGAAACTCGAAAAACCGATTTATAACGAAAAAGATACGTTAATTACGAGTTTACGACGAGAAATACTTTTATAAAACTATTTTTATAAAAGTTACTATTCATTACAGAAACTTTCATTTTTAAAACCTCTAATATATGATATAACTCTTAATTACGAGATCGTACTCGAAAGAATCGTTAAAAACGGAACTATAACGAATAAACTACGACGTTTACGATAATTAAAGTTTATAAAAGTAATTTTATAAACTATGAACAGTAAAAACACTATTCACACCAGAATCTTAAAAACTTAAAAAAGTAATATCTTGATCACTCGTCTTACTACAAAGACGTGGGCGTAAGAAACGCGAGCAACGGACTTACAACGACAAAACTAGGTCATTTTTACAAAAAGTATATTTATAAACGTTTTCACTTTATAAATATTATTTTACTAAAACGATTAGTCGGTGATTATGCTATATAGAATATTGAGTGGTTATCAAAGTGCTATATAAACGTTTTTACTTTATAAATATTATTTTAAAGTGTCCTAACTCCTCGTACGTCATGTCATGACCTCTTTAATTATGATTGCCCGAACGATAGTACGATGTAACAA
>BQNB010168020.1:3423-13932 GCA_026074375.1 Tanacetum coccineum
TTCCCAGTAAAAGTATGTT
Source organism: Tanacetum coccineum (assembly GCA_026074375.1). NCBI lineage: Eukaryota > Viridiplantae > Streptophyta > Magnoliopsida > Asterales > Asteraceae > Tanacetum > Tanacetum coccineum. The sequence continues at coordinate 3,443 of BQNB010168020.1, forward strand.
ACGCAATGACAATAAATAAAGCCCAAGGCCAATCTTTAAAAAAAAGGCATACATCTTGCGGAACCTGTTTTTAGTCATGGCCAATTATACGTTGCACTCTCAAGAGCTAATACCCCAGATGGATTAAAAATACTAATAAATTGCGAAGATCATAAACCATCAAATGCAACAAGGAATATAGTCTACAAGGATTTTCTTTTTCACGTTGACACTTATCAGGTGAACACTGTTTTGTTAATATAAATATAAATAACTCTACAATTTTACTATGTGTTATATGCTTACTATGTATTTGTCTAAATAATTTATCTGCATACAATATAAACCAAATTGTAACACTTATCTGTTTACTTTTTTCAGGCTAATGGCAACCACTAATTACCCTGATACAACAGCTGCAGCAAAAGGCAAAATGGTTGCTATCGAACCTGAAGTTTCAGACGTCATAAGCTTAAAACCAACAGATTACAACAAAACTATTGAAGTAATTGTCTATCGCAAATGGGTCTCAAAGCATGTTCTTACCTGTCAGGCAATAAGGTTCTGCTGCATGTTAATATATAAACAGGTAATTACATATTTATTTTGACATCATTAATATTACCAACCAATATTCATACTCTCTAATCCGAAAAATGTATACACGTCAGGAAATAGCTATCCAAGCAAACATGGAAGCCAAAGATACAGAATATTTTGACCAACTACTCGAACTTGGCAGCGCTTACAAAATTACAGGTTTCAGCTGTGAACATACAGGTCCATGGGAACAGACATTAGAGAACCCAATTTCTCTTGCATTTTGGAAAATTCATAAGCGTCCAAGAAATACCAAATGCCAAATTTCCAGAACACTACTTCAACTTTGCATCTTATAACGAACTACCAGCAAGACTACACCTTAGAAACACAGTACTTACAGGTAACATTACATTTAAAAGTTAACTTTTACTAATTCACGTATTTCTAAATTGCCATTGACAAAAACAGATTATATTGGATATATCCAAGGAGTCAGTATCCTATATACTTCTAGAAATGCTACAAGTAATCGAACACATCGAAGGATAATTGATATTCAAAACCTCAGGTATCTTTTCGTACACACATACAGTTAAAGATATTTCTGCTAAAACAATATTAACTATAGAATCTACATGTTACAGTGGAAACATCATCCGGTTAGCACCTTGGCATGAGATGGCACTTAGCTTCAACGTACGAGAATACGAGGCCATGGAAAAACCAGTCATCATAGCGGTCAGTTCCTGTTTGGTTAAGCAATTCAATGGTACACTTTCTTCACTTTTTAAACTGCCAAGATTTTATGAACATAAAAATAGCTGTCATTAACCCAATAAATTTAATAGGTTTACAGCTTTCTGGTACATCGGTGACCCACTACTATTTGGACCCAAACATACCAGAAACCTACCATATTAAACAACAGTAAGCAACACACCGATTTGTTCATATCAACAATACAACTATATTCCTATTGACACATACAAATTCACTATGCAAATACCAATAACTGGCCACCACAATTCCTGTATTAAACATCGACTATCAACGATATCAAGATCTGGAAGCAGAAAAAAATCAAAACCGATTTCCATTAGCTACCCTTCTTGCAGTCAACCCATAAAATTACATGGTACTCATCTATTTTCTTCTTAACTTTATATTTAAAAAATACAATAGTATCATAAATATCTACCTATTTCACAGTGTGCACGATTCACATCAGATGCAAGATTCTACAAAATAAGTACAAAAAACAAATGGTACTATGAAAGATGCGCATCATGTGGAAAACAGGTCATTCCCAGTCATCCAATCCCAACATGTAAAAATCATGGGCCTCAACCAACACCAACATATAGGTAAACACAAATTTTCCTCATTGACTTACATATGAAAACTATACTAACATATACATACATACAGTTATTGCTTCAGAGCAATTATAGGTGACGGATCAGGAACTATCTCTCTTGCATGCTTCAGCAAACAGGCAAATTGCTTAGTAAAAGATATCAACGAACTCCTTGCTGAAACTCCAGACAGAAATCCTTACCATCTTCCAGTAGCTCTAAAAGAATTAGAAGGTACCACTTACATCTTCCAATTCCATTTTGATGTCAACAACACTTCAAATAGAAAGGTATTCATCTTGGACACAGTTTTTAAAGAAACTATACTTTTGCTTCCAACACTACCAATTGCACCTGAACCACTACCAGAACAGATGGTCTTTCCAGTAAAAATGCTCACACCACATGTTGACCCTGTACCTACACTCCCACTGTCAAATGAACCACCACAAGAGCCACCAAATCTTTCTTCCACTGAACCAGAACCAATACCTATTCCAATGAATGCACCCACCAGTCCAGCACTGTCAACTACCGCTAGCAACGAACTAGAAGTAATCGTACCTAACATACAAAAACCAACAGTCCAGAAACGACCCCACCAGGAAACCAAAACCTCATTGAAACCAGCAAGGAGCCGAAAAGGAAAAACCCGCCGGAATCATCAACAAGAAGAGCCCTTTTCATGAGTAACCAGGAAATAAAAGCAACTGAAGATACCAAGAAAACAAAACATGAAGACAACATCAAACCTGAACCATAATTAACAAAAACAAAAAAGATCCAGCAGTGTTAGAACTACTACTATAAAAAAGTCTGTATAACTATAACTTTAACTTACTTAAGCTAAGTACTATACTGGTCAAAACTTCAAACGCATCTGCATTTGCTACCTTTTGACTTAAACAGTGTAGTATTGAAAACTTGAAGCACCTCTGCAGCTGCTACCTTTTGTATAATCGCCATGGCGTATAAGACTCATGCATATTGTATGCCAATAGTAAATTTAGCCTTTTTTTTTACTTTTCACTACAAATTTCTCATTTACTTGCACTACCATTTCAACACCAATTGAGGCCAAAATCGTTTTGGCACAAAACAAACCCCGCGGCAACGCGCGGGCAGCATACCCTCTCGTTTAAGTTCACTTATCATTTCATAATCCATATAGCGTAAACCGATAAAAGAAAATTCCAACTTATTTTCGTCACTATTGTTATTTCCATTAGTTGGATATGGACATCTTCCCAAGAAAAGCAACATTACAGTTATTAGTAATATGAGATTGCTCAATAAAAACTTGAAAATGAACAACGAATTTTAAACAACCAAAATGGAGCAACGAATTGTACCATTCAAATTGATTTACATAACGAAACTGTAAGTGAACAAAATCCAGCAAATTCAGGCTACCATTTGTAGGCTCAAAAGTTCATTGTTTGTCTGATCCACATATAATGAAAGCTTTCTATCAACCCTTACCTTAGACCAAATAATATAGACATTACCACTTTACCATAATAGACAAGAGATATGAGAAGGAAGCCCAAAATGCGAGTCTACATTAGAAGAAACACATTGCGTATAAGTATCTACTAAAGTGCAGAACCGTCTAGCAGAGTATAAAAGCTTAATTCTATATCCATCTTCTCAAACAAAAAAAAGATGCAATATCGGGAACTATATTTTAACATTATATCGCCAGACAACTAAACTCTAGGTAATATGTGATGTACGTTACACGGTAGGTAATATCAGCACACTTAAGACTTCTACAAGAACCGGTCAGTAGCAACTCTCAATATAAAACGTAAAAAAGAGACAAAACGTAAACTAACTGATGAAAACGTAAAATAATATTATATATCGTAGAAAAACAGAGAAAAACGTAGAAATCGTAGAAAACGGATTAAAATGGATGAAAACGTAAAAAAACGTACAAAAACGAATAAAGACGATTGAAAACGTATAAACCCAGAAAAAGTATGAATTATTTAATTATTGTAGAAAGAAGTGAGAATAAGAGGTAAGAAGTGAAATATTTTGTCTGAATTTTTGAAGAGGTTAGAAGTGATTTTTACCACTTATCTCTGCAAAAAAATAAACAAAAAATGTCTGAGAGAGTGCAGACATAAGTGATGAAAAGCGGTTAGAAGAGGTTATTTGGAAAAAACAAACAAAGTCGTTTGCAACCCAAAATCACTTTATCTTGCGTTTGTTGTTATGATCCAGGTAAGAACTATTCGAGTTCACTGGTACATGAAGGTACCATAACGAACTTTAATAACAATATGCTTAGTCCCAGTGGAAGTTAGTCGTCCAACACCCCAAGTAGTCTCCAACATTGACATCTCATTCAATCAAATTCATACTCTTCTGGTTGTATATTAAGTTCACTAATCATTTCGTTATCAATTAAGTATAAATCCATAAAAGTAAAATTCAACTTATTGTTGTCACTACTATTGTTTCCGTTAGTTGGATATGGACATCTTCAAAAAATCGCAAGAAAAGCAACCTTACACTTATTAGTAATCCGTGATTACCAAATAAAAACTTGAGAAAGGGCATGGAATTTTTAACAGCTGAAAATAAGCAATGTTGAAAAGGAGCAAGAAGTTTTACCATTGAAATTCACTTACATAACAAATTTAGGCTACCATTTGTAGGCGAGTAAATTGCATTTTTGGTCCCTGTGGTATGGCCAAATTGCAGGCTTGGGACTCTAACTTTCGAAATTGTAGTGATGGTCCTTATTTTCAAGTTTGGGTTGCAGGTTTGGTCCTTTTGGGTTGCATTTTTGGTCCCTGTGGTTTGGCCAAATTGCAGGTTTGGAAACTTGAAAATAGGGACCATCACTGCAATTTCGAAAGTTAGGGTCCCAAACCTGCAATTTGGCCATGCCACAGGGACCAAAAATGCAATTAACTCTTTGTAGGCTCAAAAGTTCATTGTTTGTCTGATCTACATATAATGGAAGCTATGTATCGATCCTTACCTTAAACCAAATAATGTAGACATTACCAGTTTACGATAATAGACAAGAGATATGGGTCTACACTCTACGTTAAAGAAATGCATTTCTTATAAGTATCTACTAAAGTCTAGCAGCTACTGCTAGAGTATAAAAGCTTAATTCTCTATCCATCTTTTCAAACAAAAAAACAAAAAAGATGCATATCGGGAACTATATTTAAACATTATATCACTTAAGACTTCCACAAGAACCGGTCAGTAGCAACTCTTAATTTAAAATTAAAAAGTTAAAGATAAAGGATTAACAGAGCTGTTATAAAATGATTCACAAACAAGCATTAAGACAAACAAAAATGCTCAATGCTGCAACAATTCAATTTTGAAACTATTAATTGAAGGGTGTGCCAGCCCAAGCAATAGTGCAACGCCAAGGCGACACATGAAGAACCCCAGCAGCAAGCTACTGTAGTGGGTTCTTCCCCCATTAAAAATAAGATTAATATCGAGTGAGCCGATGGCTAGCATATCAGATATTAAACTGATAAGAACAGTGTTGGAAACGCGAGGGCCTTTTAGGCTTATATTTCACGAAGAGAGGAACACTTAGAGAGCTTATACAAAGAAACTTTTATTGCTTAACTTTTCTCTTAGTCTTTACAAATGCTTACTCCACCACCTATTTATACTAGTCCACAGAATATTCTAGATACAAGATATTTCCATGGATATTCTAGATAATTCTCGACACATCATCATCCTTATCTACATTCTAGATACTTCCTACTAGATAACTTATCTAGATATTTCATACAACATTTTAGAAGCTTCTTCATCTATCTAGAAACTTCTTCATCATTCTATAAACTTCTTCATGGTTCTCAAAGCTTCTTCGTCATGAGCTCAGGGTTTTTATGACTAAATCAAGTTTACGATCCAACACCCCCTTTAAACTTGATTTCCCGACTCCAAGCATCTTCCTTTGTCTTAAGAAGTTTCGCTCGTTGAGCGGCTTGGTGAACATATCGGCAACTTGGTCTTCAGAGCTTGTATGTATCTCTCGGACATCCTTCCTTGCAATGCACTCTCGAATAAAGTAATAACGAGTGTTGATATGCTTACTTCGATCATGGTAGACAAGATTTTTCGCTAACTTGATTGCCGACTTCACATCCATATGGTGGATTTTTCACCTTTTGCCACAATTCTTTCCTTATACTTCTCCACTTCGCCTTTGGCTTTTTTTCTTGGCCGTATAAACCCACTTGACTCCAATAGCCTTTTGGCCTTTCGGAAGGGTTGTCAACTCCCACATATCATTCTTCTCTATCGACTTTATCTCTTCCCCCATGGCTTGTCTCCATTTCTTGCTTTTCATGGCCTCTTCAAAAACTAAAGGTTCACAGTCAGCATATAAACAAAGAAGGGGTATTTCATCAATTACCTCGTAGAGCTCCTGCAAACTTCTTGTCTTTGGTTCTCCAAACTTAAAGGTGAGTCTTGGGTTGGAGTTGGACTTTCAGGTTGTTGGACTTCTTCATCTGATTCAGTTGTGTCTTCTTCATTAGTCAAAGGAAGAAAGTCATACCTTTCATGTTCCTCAATGCTCCAATCCCATGAACCTTCTTCTTCGAACTCCACGTCTCTACTCACTACCACCTTCCTTGTGATTGGATTATAAAGCTTATACCCTTAAGAATGCTTGTCGTAACCAACGAACACATGCTTCTCACTTCTATCATCAAGTTTGAATCGCTTTTGGCTCAGAACGTGGACATACGCTATGCTCCTGAATATCCTTAGATGAGATACAGTAGGATTCATCCCATTACATGCTTCTTGTGGAGTCTTGTTGTCTAAACTCTTTGATGGACACCGGTTCAATAGATATACCGCACAATCAACTGCTTCGGCCCAAAACTCCTTTGGCATCTTCTTACTTTTCAACATGCTTCGGACCATATTAAGAATGGTTATATTCTTTCTCTCCACCACTCCATTTTGTTGTGGGGGGTAAGGAGCCGTTAAAAATCTCCGAATCCCATTATCCTCACAAAATTTATTAAATTCCTTTGATAAGAATTCTCCACCTCTATCTGATCTCATGTATTTAATCTTTAAACCTTTCTCCTTTTAAATCATAGCTTTAAATTACTTAAAAGCTTCAAAGGCTTGGGATTTTTCATTCAGAAAATATACCCAAGTCTTTCTTGAATAGTCATCAATAAAGAGCATAAAGTAGATATTCTTACCATGAGAGGGTGGAGTAATGAGACTACACAAATCCGCATGAATTAATTATAGAGGCTCCTTAGCTCTTGATGTCGCTTCTTTCGGAAACGAACTCCTAGCATGCTTCCCAAGAAGGCATCCTTCACACACTTGATTGGGATGATCAATTTGATCTAACCCTTTCACCATTCCCTTAGAAGATAATAACTTTAAGTCACCAAAGTTTAAGTGCTCGTACCTCATGTGCTAAAGCCACGAATGATCCTCCAGACAACTCTTTAAGCACTTAGCTTTATCATGTTGAATGTTCAAAATGAGCATTCGGTTTTTAGTCATAGATACTTTTGTTATGAGCTTTCCCTCTTGATTTCTTATTGTAGCACTACGATCTTTGAAATGAATATCGTAGTTTTTCTCTAAAAGTTGCCCAACGCTTAAAATGTTACTTTTAAGGTTGGGCACATTATATACGTTCGAAATATATTTGTGACTTCCATCTTTAGCTCGAATAAGTATTTTACCTTTTCCTTTCACTGGTACCTTTGATTCGTCTCCAAAGGTAACATTATCTTTACTTTGCTCCATCTCCATGAACAAGTCTTCTTCACCCGTCATACGGGTACTTGCAGCGGAATCTATATGCCATGGTTTTATCCTCTCTTCTTGTTTGTCATGTCTCGCCATTAGCAAAGTAAGTTTATCTTCATCTTGTACCTCCACAAGATTGCCTTTTTCTTCCACTTGTCTTGAGCTAGTACACTCATTGGCATAATGACCATATTTGCGACAATTGTAGCATTGTATTTGGGGCTTACCTCCTCTTTGATATTGAAAGCCTCTCCCACGACCTCTTCTATAAGGAGACCATTGGTTCTCATCTTCTTTATTGACATCTTCTCTTCCTTGTCCTCGTCCCTGGCCTTGGAAAGCACCACGACCACGAAAATGACCGCACCTCGTCCTTGCTCCTTTCCATGTAGAAAGCTCTTTTCTCTTTCTTTGAAAGAGACCTTTGAGTATAGAGCTTGCTCCAAGGGTTCTTTCTCTCTTCTTTTCACCAACTTATCTTCATGGGCTTGTAAAGATCCCATGAGTTGATCGATGGTCATAGAGTCGATGTCTTTTGACTCCTCTATGGCCACAACAATATAATCAAAGCTTGGTGGCAAAGAGCAAAGAATCTTTTCTATCACCCTTGTGTCACTCAAGCTTTCACCATTTCTCTTCATTTCATTTGAAATGGTCAAGACACGAGTGAAATAATCCGAAATGGTTTCGGATTCCTCCATAATAGTTTGAAGGCGTACCTTTTTCACCTTATCAATTCTTTTGAAAGCATTTTGAAGGATCTCCCACGCTTCCTTAGAAGTTGTTGCATTTGCAACTTTCTCAAACATCGCATCATCGAGACATTGATAGATGAGCGTAAGAGCACTTTGATCCTTCTTTCTTGCCTTTTGCAAATCTTCCCTTTGGGTAGCATTCAACGAACTTTCATCATCGACTTTCTCAATACCTTTCTCGACTATCTCCTACACATCATGTGAACCGAGTAACGCCTTCATCTGAATACACCAACTATCATAGTTATCTTTGGTAAGACGCGGAAATTGGAACAAGTTCATTGCACTTGACATCTCGATCTTGTGGCTCGGGCTCTGATACCAATTTGTTGGAAACGCGAGGGCCTTTTAGGCTTATATTTCACGAAGAGATGAACACTTAGAGAGCTTATACAAAGAAACTTTTAATGCTTAACTTTTCTTCTGGTCTTTACAAATGCTTACTCCACCACCTATTTATACTAGTCCACCGAATATTCTAGATATAAGATATTTTCATGAATATTCTAGATAATTCTCGACACACCATCATCCTTATCTACATTCTAAATACTTCCTACTAGATAACTTATCTAGATATTTCATATAACATTTTAGAAGCTTTTTCATCATTCTAGAAACTTCTTCATGATTCTCAGGTTTCTTCGTCATGGGCTTAGGATTTTTATGACTAAATCAAGTTTTACGATCCAACAAACAGATACTACACTTGATCTTAGCCAAAAGGCAGAGAAAGGTATGCTTGTTGCATTCACACGCCTTTTTTTTATACTCAACTCCCACTTGTATGTTTACTTCATTCGACCGATGTGGGATACAAAAAGGCTTTTCTAAAACTTATACTACCTCCGTCCCATAATAAAAGTCAAACTGGTTCAACTTTGACCTTACATATCTTTGTGTGTGTGATATGATACTTGATGCAAAATATATGAATGGATTAAGTTTTAAGTGTATTTTTTATTGGTATAATTTTCATCAAGTATTATTTAACAAAAAAAATATATTTAAGGTCAAAGTTGAACCAGTTTGACTTTGAAAAGTCAAACTGGACACTTATTATGGGACGGAGGGAGTATTAAACATTTTGTGCTCTCCTTGACTTGAGACGTCAACTATACAGTATTATATTACCAAACTGATTGTGTAAAACGATTATACTAAATTGTGTTACGTTTTGAAATAACGGTGGCCAGAATGTATACACGTTGCTTGCCTTTACCCACCTCAAACGTATTAGAAAAACTACCAGACGTATTTTTGAAAACAAAATCGATGATAAAAAGAAGTTAAACAACGATAGAAGTTACGAATGCTGCTAAAACTGTGATCTCAAATGTAAAAGAAAAAAAAAGAAGAACAGAGGAGCGGGATTGGGTTGGTCGAGGACATACTGGAGGCTCTACAGACTCACGAAGGTATTAAGGAGGTAAATCAACTGATGTCGTATTTGGTAGCCAAACAAATCATTCATTCGAAGACTTTATAAAGGATCTGACGAGGTACAAAGACAAGACTCCTCAACCGTAGACCAAACAAAACCCCTCACGGAATTCTCGAGGCTTTGCGAAAGATCACAAGTATCATGCAGACACCGGGTGATCCAAAAAACTCAAGTAGGATTGATAAACAACAGGTCCTCATTTGCACGTGGGAGGTAGATATAAGAATCACATATAATCAAGAGGGGCACAATAGTACTATACGAAAGAGAGGATAAGTGGTGGTACTGGGGGACTACCTGCCTTCGTGGCTACGTGTCAAACAAGAATGTTAAAGAGCTGATCATTGTTGTCGGAAAGGCCAAAACTTGCAGAAAAAACACAAAAAGTGGAAGGAGTTATTAAATTTTTTAAATCAAAGGGTATTCATTAATGGGTTTAGATGTCCTAGAAACCAAGATATAAATGTAGTAACAGCTAACATCATTAGATAAAAGAGCACGCCTTGGATGGCTCTTAAAAATGCATATTTCAGCACAAAGTCGGTAAATGAGCACATGTCGTTCCTTCGTCCAAACACTCAATAGTGCTTTTTTGAATTCCCGAACGCCCTCTAAATTTAG
>BQNB010168022.1:0-13932 GCA_026074375.1 Tanacetum coccineum
CGGTACCAAGAACGAAACACAAAGCAACAATTTGTTAGATTAATAATAGTTAACAATCATATTGCATTTTCTGTAAAAGCTGCGCAAGCCTAGGTGAATTTTCACAAACCAAACTAAAGTATGGCCCAAACAGTTAAATTTTCTAATCCTACTAGCCCAATTGCTAATGAACACACAAGCCCATGAAAATTCTAGTAAACGAACGCATCTAGTTTCTTAACTAATCTGTCTAAAGCTCAAATTGAATAAGCTCATAAGACCGTTTAAGTTTCAATACAGAAAAAATAAGCCACGAGGATTACATGTTTCCATAAGCTAATAGAATTAAGCACACAGAAAATAAGCAATCGAAGCGAAAACTAATTGAAAATCTAAGCACTAAGAATACTAGTTAAACAATTACTATTAGTACTACAAAATAATGCACTCAGACTTAAGCCATGAGGAGGCATTAGAACACTAGATAAGCTATTTAAATTAATGAATTATTAAGCAAACAGATCTCGAAAACTAAAACAATAAAGCTTAAGATTATTTTAAAAGTAAAACGAGATCTATAACTAAGATTACTAACTATATTCCTATATGATAAAATGAAATAAGAATCTACTAATCAAAAAAAGCAACGGAAAATAAAAAAAAAACTAGCAACAAGGAATTAAAATAAGCTATCCTAAGCACCCTATGATCGGGGTCATTTGACCAAAATCGAATAAGTTCATATAAGCTCGTTAAAATATCGATCTAACAATTTAAGCTCACTCTCAACCAAATAAACTATTTAGAAACTAATCTTAACAGAAAATAAGAGCTTTTAATCAATCAAAAATGAATTAGGCACGTCAATAAGCTAGATCGAACTTATTCTAGCATATTATTTAGAAAAGTATTTAAAAATTATAGAGAATGATTCGAATGAGCTGGGAGAGCTTATAGAAGTCATTTTCTAATCCTTTAAGAACTTTTGAGAATGATAAGCCACGAAAATAAGCACGAATAATCAGCTTATAGAATAAGCTACACGAAAAAGAAAAGAAAGCGAGAGATTAAGCACCAAATAAGCAAAACGAGATCTTCAATCAACTTCAAACCAATTTTATTACATCATATAAAAAAGCTTGAGAAATATAAGCATAACATTGAGCAGGAAAAATTTAGGTAATATGCTACTACACAAAATTTGAAATAAGTTCTAAAAAAAAAAAAAATAAGGAAAAGAAACTTAAAAACTAACTAACTAACACCCCAAAAGTGAGGGGTGGCATTTTGCTTTATAGGGCCAAGGAAGGTTGAAATTGTAATTTTTCTTAATAATTGGGAAATCATTACCAATTCATAGGATTGGATCCAGGGTGTTACACGGATTGCAGCAAGTGAACAAATAAGACGGGATTGTTGGGGATTAGTCTTCATCTAAGAGTTATTACTGACAAGTATAAATCTAAAAGTACTAATGGAGTTAGTACTGCCCGTCCAAACTTAGTATTTGCCCAGTGTTAGTTAATACTGCTTGAAGAAAAGTTAATTCTGGCTGTTTGGTTATTAGCTCCTGACATGGAGGATAAGGATAGCAAAAGAAGATAAATATGGATGTATATCTTATTTATTTTAGGGAAGATTCGTGTATTTATTATAATTGTAGTTGACCCTTTAAAAGTTACGGTAGTTATCTTGGTAAGGCTCCTTGTGGGGTATAAAAGGAGGTTCCTAGGTTTAAGGTATTGTATATACTTAAGATGGAAAATATTACATCTTAGAGAAAGAACATATAGCTTCATGGTCAGTAACCTTGTACTAAGCAAGCAGTACTCGTATTATTATCTAAGTAATATTGGAAGAGTTTTGTTGGCATTTGTATTTTGTTCATTGTTCATTGTTCTTGTACTATTTCATTGATATTAAATACTTTCTAGCAGTATTGAAGTGTTAAGATTCTGATACAATATTGATATACAATAACAAAGTCGTCAACCATTGTTATTTTGAATTCATCCAATGGTAACATACTCTATTTACAGGTTAAAGAACTCGATTACAAGGCTTTGGGATCAACAAGTTGTATCTGAGCCTGTGCGTTGTGTACCATGTGCTATAGAAGTTATTGGGTGTTTGAGAATACACAGAACAATGTTTGGCTAAGCTTCCCTATGCATCTCTTACCTCTGGAGTTTGAGATTGTGGCGAGATAAGGACTTGGACAATATTTTCTGATCCAGGAATTATGCTCTATGGTAGGACATAGAGGAATGGGAATTCATGGGATAACTATTCCTGAACCAACACACCAGAAAGTGGTACATCAACAACAATAAAGATGATTGTGCCTGCTACTATTGATGAAAAGACATTGTAAAAAAAAGATGATGTAAAGGCAATGATGTCTATGCTCATCGGCACTGCCCATTGAAAATCACAACTTACATTTTCCCGACCTGTATATGTTGATGCTCAATCAATGGTTTGCTTGGTTAATTAAAGCTCAGATTTGGAGGGAAATGAGCAACAAAGAAGACACAGTAAGGGCTTGCTGTAACAACAGTGTGAAAACTTTTGTGGCTTCAAAGCTCAGGATCACTTGACTCTATCTTTAACAGGCTTCAAAGGGCCTTGTTAGTAGATTTGGCAATTCTGGGTGTGTTGGTTACTCCTCTAGAAGATCTAAATGTAAAATTTTTAAGGAAGGAGTTACTTTGGATTGGGATACTCTCGTTGTAGTTTGATGAACAAAACCTGATTTTCATACTATGGGTTTTGGTATGATCTGTTACACAATTTTAAGAATTGTTTAACAGAAGAGTTTATAGAAATTGGTGGTGCAAGTAATTGATGTCAAAAAAACTTGGCAATTTGTAACTACTTCAGGTGCAAAGCAGTACTAATATAATTAATATTGTTAACCTGAAGTTTGTACTGCTACCAAAAGGTTAATACTGCCCAGTACTTGAAAAATCGTGTAATGCTAGCTTTTGTGATGCCACAAGTATATGCCTTTCTATCCACTAACCAAAAAGGGTCTCAACTAGTTCATGAAGTCATTGAGCAACTTCTGATGATGATTTGGATGAAGCAAATGGATTTTTTTAAGTGGATTATTTGGAACTACTAGGCATTGAGGCAAGGAAATTCTTATCAAGAACTGGAAGGAAAATCATTCATTGATGGAAAAAAAGCCAATAAAAATACAGGTATGGAATATTATAAATCAAAACGGTTGAATGTTTTCAACTTGTCATAAAATGGACATTTTGCAAGGGATTGCAGCGCACCTAGGAGTAAACAGACTAACAGAGAATTTTGGGAATCAACGGGTTGGTAGCTAAATCAAAGGGACTTATAAAGGCAATGTGTGATATAGATGGGTGCTTGGCTTTGAAGTTGGAGTGACATGGCAGAGGAAGAAGTTTACAGGGGGGCCGCAAAACTATGGCACTCATGGCATACCCTTAGATTTTAAGGTTTAATTAAATGATAATCTTATTTTTAATAAAATTGTCTGAAAAATATTGAAGCTCTAAAGAAGAAACAGTTTTGATGATTGACTTGTTAAAGTATAGTGATATGATTTTAAAGCAGAGCTAATTACAAAAGAGGTTTTAGCAACTTTTAGAGGGTCAAGATGTTAAAATATAAGAACATGAAATTGTTCTTTTCTCTGAGGAAATTGCTCTACTTAAAAGAAGTGTAGGTTGCAAAGAATATGAGTTAAGATTACTTAGGACTGAGCTTGAAAAGGTTAAACAAGAAAAGGAGGGAGTTGATTTTAAGATTGCAAAGTTTGATAAATCTGCTAAAGACTTTTTAAATGAACATGTTAGAAAGTTATGATAAACTATCAAAAGCAAGAAAGGAGTGAGGTTATAATGCTGTCCCCATTCATCTCATCACTTTGATTCTTAATCAGACCACACTACTTTAGACTTTCTTATTCAGGTCTTGAAGAATTCAAAAAAAACCTAAGTTATGAGTATGGTCTAGGAACTCTGGTTTAAAGCCTACCACTGGTTGTGATAAGAGTCAGATAATTCTAAGGAGAATATTGATGACTCTTTGGAACTACATCAAATGACCGATACTGAAACTAGTTTCTTTTGAGTCTCCACTTTAAGGTTGACAAAGATTGGAAAAGGAAAAGTTTTTTAATATCCTCTAATCTGTTGAGTCTAGTCAATAAAATAGATAAAAACCAGTTAGGAAGAATAATGATGCTCTAATTTATTGAGGATTAGGAGAGGTATAGATGATGAGGAGGAAGATGAATTAGTCTCCTGTTATGGTAAAAAGAAAAACTGGTTAATTCCACTTCTGCTAAAATAGAAAATACCAGTTAGGAAGGCAAGTGAGATATTGGCTGAGGATGTAAATGTCACAAAGACATAGGGGAAACCAAAGGAACTGGATAATGGTCTAATATAAAAAATCCAAAATAATCAGTTAGGATTGTTACCTTGTCTTTTATAACAAAGCAGTTGTTTTTTATGTGGAAGTTTTGATCACATTCATATAGCCTGTCTAATACAACAAAGGAAAAAGAATAGTAAGTGGTTATAAGTATATAAAGTAGATAATGACTTCTATTCTATAACCTCTCATCCAACGTGCATCAACAATCATATTGGCTCTAAGAGCATAGTCTTTATGATGAAAACCTGGGACATAAAATCTTTTAATTCTGCAAGGCTGTTAATTCTTGTGTAGTCTGTGAATACAATTAGTAGGGACCTTTTAGTACTGCTTGAGTCTTTTAATTCTAATTAGGCCCTTTTTATAATGCTCACCCCAATCACAATTCTCATTATGCTAGTCCAAAGGGAATTATTTTCAATATCAAGCAAATCAACTGGTTAAGGCCCTTTTGCAAGGGGGAAAATGGCATTATCAAAAAAGGTGTTTTTAAGCATATAATAGGTATATTAATGCGTAAGGCCATTTAGATTAACTGTTAATACTGTCAGGGCAAGGGGATTTAATGCTGTTAAGCCCTCAGCATGTTGGGTTTGGAGACCCATCAAACCTATTGGTTGCATCCTGGCTTTTTTTCAACAATAAATTACACATTGTATGAACAAGGAGATCCAAGTCAGTAATTGGATTGGGGTCCCTAAGATAACTAACTTCTATTTTTTTTTTTTTGTGAAGTGGTATATTCACTACTAAATGATAATGGCTTTGTTTGATAGTGGATGATCAAGGCACATGACTGGAAAACATAGCTATCTTTCAGATTTCGAAGACTTTGATCTAGTGGTTATGGTTAGTTTTGCGTGGAGGAAGACTATGGAGGCAGGAATTACTGGGGCTCACCCCCCCCTTAAGGTTATTTTAAAACTGATAATATTGATTTGATGATGTTACTATTGTCAAAGAGTCAATGTTCAACCTCTTTTAGTGTTCCTCAAAATGTGTGACAAAAAGATCTATGTTCTTTTCTACTGACTCTGAATGTCTTGTCCTATCTTCTACATTTTATGTTGCCTCGAGAAAATCAAATTTACTTCTTTTAAAATTATATTGTCAGGATAACATGTGTAGAGTTTTGATATGGATAAAATAACATAGTTCTAAAGATGTTTAACTTGTATTGTTGCAAGGATATCATTGAAGATCAAAATGCTAGGACATGAAGTCTGGTTATATTAATTTTTAAGAATATTAATTAAACTTGTCAAAGAATAGTTCTTGTAACAGATCTGCCTTTTTTTTTAAAAAGAATTTGAGGAAATGACAAAACTTGTGTTGCCTGCAGTCTTTAAAGGCAAGATTCACAGAGCCTTACGTGTAAAGACAATAGGCCTTTTATTCCATTTCTAAGCCATTGTTTATGGCTTGCATATGGATCTCTTCTTAGTTCCAAACTTTTGTTAGTCTGTCTTAATGCATTTAATTTTTAAAAAGTACTGGCTTAGGTGTAGTACACTATTGATTATAGTAGGATTTTCATGGGTTTTCTTTTTAACAACTAAGGATGAAAACAAGTGGAATCCTAGAATTTTTTATCAAAGAAGTAGAAAACCTTGTGGATAAGAAAGTAAAACTAATCAGAAGTGTTATGGGACAGAGTTTACAAAACAAATAGTGATGGATGATTTGTAGGAAAAAGGTATTAAAAGAGAATATTGGGTAGCTAGGACTCCTAAGCAAAATTGATGTAGTTGGAAGGGAGAATTTGACATTATTGAGGCTGCTAGAAACAATGTTAGCTGACTTAAAGTTACCTACCGCATTTGGGGCACAAAGCAGTTTCAATGTTGATATGTATAGAATGGGTCTTAATAGTTAAGCCTCATAACAAGAATCCTTATGAACTCCTTCTAGAGGTTTAAAACAGCTATAGGATTCATGAAACTTTTGGATGGTCATGGTTACTATTCTCAATACCTTAGATAATTGGGCAAGTTTGATGGCAGAGTGCTGAAGGTTCTTTGTTGGATATTCTTAAGTATACAAAGATTCTAGGGGTATACAAACACTAGACACCAGAACAGTTCAGGAAAAAAATTACATATTAGGTTCTTAGAGAATAGCCTTTGATAGATGGAAATGGTCTAATGTGGCTGTTTGCTATTGATTCTCTACCCAATCAATGAAATTATGTTAACCGTGGGTTGCAGGAAACTTTTTCTAAGACTTTACAAAGTATACTAAGTAGTTTCTGAGTCTAGTACATCCTCTCAACAAGATCAAGATAATCAAGATTGCATCATAATGCCAATTTGGAAGGATGCTTCATATTTTGGTGATGCTACACCAAGATCTGTCGCTAATGCTCAAATATAAGATAAAGATAGGTTACATGATGAGAATGATGCTTTAGAAAAGTCTCCTGATGATAGCAGTCTTAAGGATAATGGTACTACTGTTCAACAAGTTAATACTGCCAGACCTAAAATCAATACTGGTAGTAGAGAAGTTAGTACTGCTGTCCCTGAAGTTCATACTGCTAACCCTGAAGACTTGGTAGGACCTAGTCATGCATCTGAAGACACACAAGTAGAGGACCAAGAGGTTGAAATAGGGAACATTCCACAAACTTATGCTGAGAGTACCCCTGCCACTCCTCACATAAGAATTCACAAAGATCACCCAATTTTAAATGTGTATTGGTGGATATTGTATAGTCATCTGTTCAAACAAGAAGAATGACAACTTCTTACTCTGAACAAGGATTTCTTTATGCTATATATGAAGGGAAGACTCATCAGGCTCTTCATACATGTCTTTTTGCTTGTTTCCTCTCTCAGGAAGAACCAAAAAGAGTTTCTAAAGCTCTTAGTGATCCAGCATGGGTAGAAGCAATGCAGGAGGAACTTCTACAGTTCAAACTGCAAAAAAGTGTCGGGATTCTTGTGGAATTATCACCTAAAGGTCATAGAGCAATTGGTACAAAGTGGGTATACAAAAAACAAGTAAAGATGAAAGGGGGATTTGTCATCAGATAACAAAGCAAGGACTTGTTGCTCAAGGACACATATCAAGAAAGAGGGCATTTACTATGATAAAGGCTTTGGCACCTGTGGCTAGAATTGTGGTCAATAAGTATGTTCCTGCTTCTGCTTCCTATTATGGGATTTTATGGTTCTACCAATGGATGTAAAAAGTAGCCTTCCTGTTATGGTCAGATTGAAGTGAGTATATGTATGTCAATTACCACGTTTGTTTTGAAGATCATGACCATCCTAATTCGTCTTTAAGGTAGTGAAATGCATTATATAGCTACACCAGCACAAGAAGCTTGTTATGACTCTTGGCCATTTTCGTTGGTGCCATTGGTTTTCAAGAGGTAAGGATTGACTAAACCATTATTCATTCATGAGACAAAAGAGGACATATCTTGCTTGTTTAAAATATATGTAGATGACATTATCTTTGGATTCTAAAAGACGGAGTTATGGGATGAGTTTGAGAGCTATATGAAAGATTAATTTAAAATGAGTTATATGGAGTACTTACCTTCTTTTTGGTTTATAGATCCAACAGAAAAAAGTAAGGCATTTTTCTTGTCAAGATAAATTTTGTAATGAGATTTTGAGAAAGTTCAACTACACAGATGTGAAGTCTGCCTCTACTCCAACAGATTTGGAAAAGCCTTTGGTTCAAGAAAAAAAAAAAAAAAAAAATGGGAGGTGTTGCTGATGTTGATGAACATCTTTATATATCTATGATAGGATCTTTGATGTACCATACAGCATCCAGGCCAGATATCATGTTTGCAGTCTGTGCATGTGCAAGGTTTCAAGTTTCTCCAAAGACATCCCATTAGCTGTTAAGAGAATCTTTAGATACCTTAAAGGAAAACCATCTTTAGGACTTTGGTATTCTAAGGATTCATATTGGAATTAGTTGCTTACACTGACTGTGACTATGCTAGTAGCTACCAACATGATTGGAAGTCAACCACGGTGGTTGTCACAGTTTTTGGGAAATAGGCTGATCTCTTGGCAATGCAAGAAAAGAAATAAACTGTAGTGCCACTTATACAAATGAGGCTGGATATGTGGGCATTGATGCAACGTTGCTGTTTGAAAGGTTCTCAGGATTCAAAATCAATTGCGGAGGGACCTAGGGTACAATTTCATGAATACTGTTATTTATATTGACAATAATAGTACTATCTGCATAATAGAAAATCCAGTTCAACATTCTAATACAAAAATATAGAGATTAGGCCATCATTTTTAAGAGATGTAATGCTAAAAAGTTGATTAAATGGCAGCTATGATTGACACTGTACATAATGTAGCAGATTTCTACAAAAAGGTTTTGATGCTGGTAGATTTCAGTACTTGGTCTCAAGTATTGGAATGCTAAATCCCTAATGCCCATATCTCTTGTTTGTTTTTGTAAAGTTTGTTAAATGTTAGTAATGTTAAGTCTTTGTAAATTAATACTGCTAGTTATAATTAGTACTGCAGTATTTTTATATAATGTTTTGACAAAAACTGTTTACTTATAGTTAGTATTGCTAGTTATTTCTATGTCTCACTGTTAATCCTGTTAGTAACATTTAATACTGCTAAACAAGAAAAATAGTTAGATTATGTTTTTCTTGGTTTTGAGCTAACTCTTTCAGGATAAACAATGAAGAAATTTGTGAAATTGGTTACTAAATGATGCATTATTTGAGGGGAGGAATGTTGTTTGTTCTTCAAGTGTTGGTTTTAACACCACACAACAAATGGTCATCAGTTCACCATGTCTTATAGACATCAAAAGAATGTATCTAGTACCAAGCAAAACGGCTACTGGTATAGACCTCTCAAATCCGGTTGATAGTTGATAGTCTTACTTCAAAACTATATGGTTATTCAAGCTCCAAGTTGATTTACATGAAGGCATTGGATAGTCCAGAGCAACGGCTATTGGTTAAGAATACTCAAATACGTTAATGGCTGGTAGTTTGCCAAAAACTATACTTTGTGTGAATTTGTGCGCTAAAAGAATAGAGAGAATTGGTGAGCTTAAAAATAGATAGAGAGATGTGTGAAAAACAAACTGAGTGCAAAGTGAGTTAAAAGAATTGAGAGATAAAATGTGAGCTTAAAAACAGAAAGAGAGATTGTGTGAAGTTTTTTTATGATACACAAGTTTGGAGTTTGTACTGCTTTTGGTGGAGAAGTTAATATGCTTAGACTTTTATTTTAGCACTGCTAGACCAAAATTTGGTACTGCTGATGACCGTTAGCACTTGCTTGAGCCCTAACGTTTTTTTCATTAATAATTTGGAGCCGTTGAGATATTTCCGCCAAATACACTACGGTATAGGTTTTGAATAATTGGACTTTCGTGATCTTTTATATTTTCGCTTGATTTTACTCATGATAACTTAAAAATTTCTTTTAAGTCGGTCAAACCCTTATCTCTAATTTTCTCTAAATAATCTCAAATAACTTTCTTCAGCCTTCATACTTTCCTAAACGATCATATCCCACATAATTAATCATCTTTTTACTCATGGCTAGTTTGGAATTTGTGATATGCACAAATATGGCTGCATTCTAGGAAAAATAAAAAATCTACAGGGGAGTGAGGGATTTCATCAAGTTATTAACTTCCTAAAGTCAAAGTCATTCTGCTATGCTACTTCACTAAGAAGCCAAAATCTATTGCTCATCATCAACCATTTTTGGAGATACTGCTGAAGCTTCTAATGACTTCTGATGGTGAGGTAACAATCACTGCTTATCATTGATGCACAATCCATGTACTATCAATGAAAGCCATCAGTAAGAAGACATTCAAGTTGGAGATAATGATGGTATCAACTTCTATTCCCATCTCAGAGATTTTTTGAGTAGCTTGCACTCAATGGGGTATCAAACTAGATTAAGATAATGTTAACTTTTCAGAAGGGTGTTTTCTCACCTCAATGGAGGTTCTTATACATATCGTATACTTTATTGTCTTAGCCTCAAGAAGACTCTTGGGAGCAATTTTGTAGTAACATAGCTACTGTCTATATGTGTTAGCATACAAATAGGAAGTACAACTTATCTAGGCTGATTTTTGAACATATGGTCCAAAATAGGAAGCCCCATTAGTTTTTAATGTATCATGGGTTTATTCTAATTTGCCTCGATATGCAAAAGAAAAATGCTTAGACACATTCCCAAAAAATATCCTGTTGTAAATTTCTAAAATAATAAACAAGGATTTTAGCAACATGAGGAGACTTACCAAAGGATATACAAGGGTTCGATATTGGGTTATGTTTCTAATATGCTTACTTCACATATGCTGAATCTTCACCTACACCTTCATCTTCACCATCAAGGATCACATCATCACCTTTTATATTATTGAAAACTTCCACTGAACTACTTTAAACTCAACCTTTACTGATGTTGATTTCACATGTTCCATCAACCCATGGAATCCTACTATCATGTTGTTCACTCACAGGGAAGTGATGAGGGTAGCTGAAATCGAAACTAAATGATTTGACGGAATTTGGTTAATTAAAACTATCTGAGAGAATTGGAGTCTTGAAGGATTATTTGAAGAAGACTAAGCAAACTTACAGTTCTGCATTCACTAAGCTTATTCTTAGGGTTAAGAAGTTAGAGTCTAAAGTCAAGACTGGGAAAGTAAGGAAGAGAGCAAGGGTTGTGCTTTCAGAGGATGAAGAAGATGATTCTTCCAAACAGGGGAGGATAGATGAAGACCCTAATATGTACTTTGCTCAAGATGATGAAGTTGTTCATGATCAAGATACTGCTGAAGAAGGACAACTAGAAGATAGTACTACTGGTATTACAGTTAGTACTGCTCCTATAAATATTAGTACTGCCAGAGAAACTCATAGTACTGCTGGTAGAGTTATATATGGCAGAAGTTGTAAAGAGGCAAGGAAGGATAAAGGCAAAGCAATCATGACTGAACCAGAACCTAAGAAAAGTCTAAGAAGTTATTAGAATAAGAGAGACTGGGTTTAAAAGAAGCTATCAGATTACAAGAACAAGTTGATAAAGAGGAAAAGAGATAAAGTAGCAAGAGGATGAAGAGTAGCAGACAAGCTCTTCGCATTAGATGAAGAAAAGAGTTTACAACTGATCTTAGACAACTACGGATGTTGATTGGATGATCCTTCAGTTCCAAAAGTATTTGGGATATGAAGAATAAACCAAAGTCAGAAGCTCAAGCAAGGAAGAACATGATTGTATACTTGAAGAATCAAAGTAATTACAAGATGAAATACTTTGAAGAAATTAACTATGATGAAATTAGGCCAATTTTTGAAAAGATTTGGGATTTCAATCATAACTTTGTGCCTATGGATTTGGAAATTGAAAAAGAAAAGGAAGAAGCTTTGCTGAGTTTCAGAGATTGAAAATTGAACAAAATTGAGGAAAGATACGACAGGAAAGAGGAAGAAATTTCTTCTAGAAAAAGTAACAAAAAGTGCTACTAAAGGAGAACAAATGGTAGAACTAGTTGATTGAGAAAGAAGATATCAAAGGTTATTTAGACATAGTTCCAAGAGAAGATGTTGCTGTAGATATTGATTCTCTCTCCACAAAGTATCCAATTGTGGATTGGAAGACTTACACATTGTCAGAAAACTTCATGTATTACAAAATCATCAAAAGAGATGGAAGCTCAAAGAACTACAAGATTATGAGTAAGTGTTATATGATTATTGAATAAGCTCATAGCCGAATAAGTTTCAATACAGAAAATAAGCCACGATTACAATTTCCATAAGCTAATAGATTAAGCACACCGAAATAAGCAAATCAAAACAAAACTAATTTGAAAATAAGCACTAAGAATACTAGCGAAACAAATACCTATTTAGTACTACAAATAAGCACTCAGAATAAGCCAGGAGCATTAGAACACTAGATAAGCTATTTAAAATAATGAAATAAGCAACAGATCTCGAAACTAAAACAATAAGCTAACTTAATTTAAAGCTAAAACGAGATCTATAACTAAGATTACTAAATATGCCTATATGTAAATAAAATAAGAACTCAACTACATCAAAAAGCAACGAAAACAAGCAACAAGGACTTAAAATAAGCAATAAGCACATTACCGAATCATATGACCAATCGAATAAGCACATAAGCTCATAAAAGTATCGATCTAACAATTTAATCTCACTCTCAACCAAATAAACTATTTAGAAACTAATCTTAACAGAAAATAAGAGCTTCTAATTAAACAAAAACGAATTAAGCACTTAAATAAGCTAGATCGAACTTATTTGAGCTTATTATTCTGAAAAGTTTTTAAAATGATTGAGAATGAATCGAATGAGTTGGGAGAGCTTTTAAAAGTCATTTTCTAGTCCTTTAAGAACTTTTGAGAATGATAAGCCATAAAAATAAGCACGAATAATCAGCTTATAGAATAAGCTACACGAAAAAGAAAAGAAAACGAGAGATTAATCACCAAATAAGTAAAACAAGATCTTAAATCAACTTCAAACCAAATTTATTACATCATATTAAAAATCTTAAGAAATAAGCAAAGTACATTGAGTAGAAAATGAGAAATAAGCTACTACAAATTTGAAATAAGCTAAAAATAAGAAAACTAAACTTAAAAACTAACTAACTAACACCCCAAAAGTAAGGGGTGGCGTTTTGCTTTATAGGGCCAAGGAAGGTTGAAATTGTAATTTTTCTCAATCATTGGGAAATCATTCCACCAATCATAGCCTTGGATCCGGTGTCACACGGATTGCAGAAGTGAAAAGAGTGATCCAGCCATTCTCATGATGATACGTGCCCTCGTGCCAGCTTTAATTCAACGCAACGAGTGTTGTTCATTTGATCCATTTCTTCATTTGAATTGAGAGTATACAAATACCTCGCCACTTGTTGCTTTGTTACTGGCCCCTTCCATAGAGTGGATCCTCACGTGAGGATATATGATTTAATTCGGGGCACGTGAGCCACTCTTCATTCTTCAATTTCATTCCATCAGTGTGTATTTGCAGCAATTTGAAAGATTGAATATTTGCCTTGGCCACGTGGCATAATCTCATTCGTCCCTTTATTGCTAGTGGGTATGCACATGACCCATTCTTATTTAATTTAGACGCATGTGATAGTGACGTCACTCATAAATATAACAGATTTCCATTTCATTCTTTGATTTAGGCTTAAATTGGGCCAAAATAATAATGGGCTGGCCCGGCCCATAAAATGGGTTACGGGCTGGCCCATTAAAATTCGAGGGTACCATTAGACTTGTATCATCGTGCTCTTTCCAATCCCGTGCTCGGTTTTGTCCAGTTTTGTCTTTATTTTTGTCCTTTTCTTGATATCCGGTACCTGCACATACATAAACACAAAAAACAAACATATATTTGTAATTTTTATTATGTTTTTGGTCTTTTGGGTTCGTTTTTCATGGTAAATGATATGTATAAAATAGCAAATATCATTCTTCGACTTTCCTAGTGTGTTTATTTAGGATGATGTA